>JAAGNO010002441.1:11770-45801 GCA_033439905.1 Ceryle rudis
TAAAAAAACATGTAGATGAGGCACTTCAGGACATGCTTTAGTGGGGATGGTGAGGTGTTTTTTGTGTGTTGGCTTGGGTTTTTTTTGTTTGGGTTGTTGTTTTTTTGTTTTGTTTTGTCTTTGTTTTGATTTGTTTTGGTTGTTGTTGTTGTTGATGGTTGGACGGTGATCTTAGAGGCCTCTTCCAACCATGACAATTCTGTGATTCTGTAAATTAGAAGTGTTTCCATAATTATCTGCTATCAGGGCCAAAAAGCTGAAGTAGCATCATAACCGAAGAAGAAACTTGTTAAAGGCTTGTTTGAACTATTATCTGTACTAATGTTACACTGAGTAGACTTTGGGAATCTTCTAGTCTGAAAAAGCTCAATACCAGAATTAAATCCTGGGTAATCCTATTGTACTTTGAGTGTGTTCATGAAAAAGCAGATACAAGAATTAAGTTGGTTTTGATTTTTCACTTTCATCGGGGTTGTAGCATTTTTGGTCATTTGACTTTTTAATTAATTTATATTTATCATAAGTTACATGAATTAGATGCAGATCTAAGGCACCTAAATACAATTTGAAATTTATCCAATATCTCTCTCACTCCCTTAGCTAATGATGTGAACTGCATTCCGATTTTATGTTCACTATTACCAGCCATCAAAATTCAAAAGTCCAGGATCAGCTCCCAAAAGAACATGAAACTGGTGCAAAAGTCACAATATGCTTAAAACTCTTCTTAAGATATTTGTTTAAGGAAAAAGAGAAAAAAAGAGAGAGAGAGAGAGAGAGAGAAAAAAAGAGATCTATTGAACATTTTAAAGTTCTTTTTTCAAACTTTTCCTGGCAAACAGGAGTTGGAAATGCTCATATTGTTAAAATAAAATTAAGACTTCTTCTTTTAGTCCTACAGGTGTTAAAAACAACAGTGAAGATGGCATGATTCCTGATGAAACCTGGAAAATTGGCTGCCTGTTTAGCTGTCCACAGTGGAAAGGCCTGTAGCACTGATTTCTACTCTGTGTCAATATTTACAGTTCCTTAGAGCAAAGTGGCCTGGAATCCAGGACCTGATTTGTAATTAACAGTCAAGCCCATTATTTGGGTGATTTAGGTATTATGCCATGTAAATTTTCTATACAGAGCTGGCTGAGCTGTGCTGCATTTCAGTGTAACTAGCCCACTGCTTGTTTTCTGCTGATGCACCCAGACTCTTCCATTGGCACTACATACTGTGTGTTCACAGCTGGTAAGGACACAGAGGACCTTTCCTCTGAAAACTTCTTTAATCAGTAGGGGAAGTTTTGCAGGGCCACTAAAATATGCATTTACACAGCTCTTGGTAGTCAAAAAATGATTTTTCCCGTTAGCCACAAAAATTCAGCTCCCAAGTGGAACCCAGGGGACATGTTTGCTTGCTTGGAAAATCACTTTCGAAATTATCATGTCTGATCTATATGATATTACATGTGTTTTTCTTTCTTGCCTTGGAAAGAATGAAAGCATAGGCAATAAGGGCCAAATCTTACTGTATGGCACAAAATTTCCTTCAAAAGGGCAGTATTGTTTTCACCTTTGCAGCATCTCCTTTTCTTAGTAGAAATCACCCAAGGTTCCTGATGAGTCAGTCCAAGTGCCTCTGGCAATGGCCTCTGGGGAGAAACACCTCAACACATCCACTGAATGAAGGCCCCAGCTGCAAAAGTCAGAACTTTTATATATAATTTTCTGATATACTAACCAGGCTTCATATCAGTTTGAGTCCCCTGACACTTTATGGCTTATATTTTCTTATCTGTCATACTGTAGTTGTAAATCAATGAGAAATATCCAACAGCTTATACATTTTGACTAAGGCAAATAAATTAAAAATGTGCTAAACCAAAATATTTTGATAGTGATTGTTTCAAAATTAAGAGGAAACACCAGAAATTAAGACATATGAGCCATGCACTCTCATAGACTGATGTTAAGGCCATGGGCAAGCAACTTAATTGCTCTCTGATTTAGAACATCCCCAAATGTGAAATATTTCCAAGGGTTCCATAAAGAGTCACGATAATTTTCAGATGGTACTGAACTAAGAGTGTTTATTACCAATATTATTTGCATACGTTTCTGACTCCAGGATTAACTGAGCCTTACTACACAATGAACTGAGAAATGCACAGTCCTACACTGTCACAGAATTTACAGTCTAACCAGGATGGAAAGAGACAAGGAAAGGTGCATTCTTCCTATAGCCATTATTCCTCATACAGGGAACTGAGAAAAGTAAAGTAAATGCCATGAAGTAGCACCAAAAATATGTGAAAGATCCATGAATTGAGCATCATCAGATGAAGTCCCTGTGCAGTGTTTCAACCTCTACTTCATTAAAACACAGCTTCCCCACAATGTGGACTCTTAGGCCTCACTCCTATGCTGGCAACACATATATCTCACCAGCATATGCCACAGGTTTAGCGCTCTGTGACTGCTGTGGTGTTGGTGAGGACACAGTGTTTGCCATATGGACAAGGCCAAATTCCTCTGGTAAGAAGGGACACTCCACCACCCTGAGGATTTCCCCCTGTGCTTGTCTCATATCACCTCTGTGCTCCCCTACCCAAATGACTTTCTTGCAGGGACTCAACAGGAATCTGATCTTTCCCTCCTGAGACTATCAACCGCAGCTCCTAATTGACCAGAGAAACTGGTCTGAACTCATTGTGTCTTCATCCTATAAATGAGTCTGTGGTTACTGGAACCCTCCCCCCCACCAAAGACTAAATGAAGGGTTAAGAAAGAGGTGTGTAAACATCTTTGGGCCAATCTGTGATTCACAAAGAGCACTGTTGTGTTAAGTATAATCTTTCAGATGTGTGTAGAGTTATATCTGTGGAAACCTATGGTCCATTATCAATATGATCTGGAGGAGAGGAGGTGGGGAGAGGAGGTGGAAATGGGAGGGAAAAAAAAACACAGATGGGAAAAGAACCTGTGCATCTCTCATGGGAAAAAGCACTTTAGTCATCCAAGCAACAACCTAGCCCACGGAAAAAAATTGCTCTTTCCAGCTGTTATGCCAAAAGAAAAAATAAATTTAAAAAGGACAAATGAATAATTTGAGCATATTTTTATCACATCCTTTCTCACAAATTGCCTACTACATTCTTATGTGTTTCCTATGAGGAGCCATTTTTAATATTTAAACAGTCATACAATTCTCAAAAAAAGTGTTTCCTGAAAAGCTGAAAATATTATTATGTTAAACTCCTACACAGTTTTTTTTAAAAAAATCTTTAAATACTATTAAAGAACAATCATTATGTAGGTTTATATCGTATGAGAGGGAAGCAGAAACCATCAATGAATCATATTATTTCTCCAACTGTAACAACGTTATCAATTACCACAATAACAAAAAAGTTTATGTTCCCTGTATATCTGTTTTGGAGATGTTTTTCTGTCTTGAAATCTGCATAATAGGTAAGCTATGGCAGGTGTAATATGCTATTTACTTCCCATCTGCTATGGACAGCCAGGCATGCTTGGTCTAGTGCATTGCTCCTCCTTTGGGTAAGGCTCCTTGCTGAATAGCATGCCTGAACAAGCAAATAAAGCTTCTACAAGTTCGAGGAATTGCTCCTGAAAAATGTAGCCAAATATATAGAGCCAGGTTTTAAAATTATTTTATTGTCATCCACTATGTGGGGTTTTTTTACTTAAAAACAATGGCTTTGGCTGCAGAAAATATTTTCATTTGTATGCTGCTTTGCAGAGCGAAATGACAATAGGACATTACTGAGGGAAAAGAAGGATTGCAAGAGATATGGAAAAATACCATGGAAAAAAACCACCATGGAGATCAATATTTAATCTATAATTATGGGTGTACAGTATGTACTGTGCATTTTTTAAATTTAACTTGGCTTTTACTATTACTCAGTAGGAGGGGAACAGTTAGTGCGAGCCCTGGAAAGCAACCATAAGAAGCGTGTTTAAATACACATATTTTCAGGAGATCTATGAGTACAAGAAGGAACGGATGTAGTCTCTCTGATCTTTTTTCATGTTGGAAAATCTGAGAGCTTTACCTGGGAGATTTAATTTCAAGTAAAAGAATTTGTAAAATAACTTCCAATGTTTATGCTGCATAGCATTGCAACACATAGGAAATAATGTTCGCGTCACCCTATTCTTCAGTAAAGAAACAATGTGCAGATAATTTTTCACAGTGGAAATACTGATGGTATAAAGTTTTATAAATAAATACTAAGTCAGGCCTCTGTGTGGGAAAGCCCCCATGCTCTGTTTTGGTTTCAGTCAGGAAGTGTGCAGGTAGCACAGACTCTAATTCTTCTCAAACAGCACTAGAAGAAAATCCTGGCAGTTCATATTCATCACGAGTTTAACAATGCATTGAGTGTATGCATTTATGTATCTCCATGTGCATGTCCTCTTATATGGGCATTTATATGCCACTTCCAGATTCTTCTGAAGGCTTTTGAAGTTAGCTGGCCAGAAAAGATTAGGCACCAGGGGTAGAAAAATTATTTTAAGAATTTTAAAATTATATTATCAGGTATCATCTGCTTGCTAATGAGGCTTCAAAGTTATTTCCAAGGCAGAATTCTGCAGATTGCTCCAGAGAAAGAGTCCAACAGTCTATCTAAAGACCTCATTCCATCATTAATGAGTGCTTAACCCGAGCATATTTGAACTTGGACTACATGACCAGTAGTCAATTTTCACTAACAGATTTTTTTTTTTGATCCTGAAAATCTGTAGTCATGTCATCAGCTCCTTCTTAATTATACCGTATTCTTTACATCTGTCCTGCTAAATAACTCTAATTGAAATAGCACCGGCGTGAATTTTCGTAATGTTCCCCCCAAGACATCCCGAAAGTGACTCACACGAGAAAACAGACTGAAGTCACAGCTGGAAGCATGTCAAGGATCATTTCCATTTTTACATGATTAATTTGAATTTAATATCTTAAATCAAAACCTGATTAATTTAAATAAAATTTTGATGGTGCCCTGCTTCTAATATACATTGCAGTAATTAGATTCAGCTTAATGTGATTTTTTTACATAATTAAAAAAAAGAGTAAGTCAAGTGTAACAATGCAGAGTTGGTACAAATCTGTCCATATATATACATATATGTGCACATATATACACACATGGGATTTTGTTGAGATGTTGCTCAGGTACAGGAAAGATCACAGATAGATCACAGGCTGTTCTACAGCTCAGCTTATGGTTTATATAGAATATTCCACTTCTATTTCACTTCAGTAGCCTGGATCACCTCATCAGTTCTAGCTCCTCACAGTTTTTAACCAACTTTTCTTCAGGAATTAGCTCTGTGTGTCCTGTAAGTGAACAGGTTTTTTTCCAAACATCTGCAGTGTAGTATTTATAGCAGCACATGGGCTGTTTTACATGAGACTTACAAAAATTCTTCATGAAATAAATAGTTACTGCTTTTTTATAGGTGCTTCCTCTGCCTATCTCTGCTTTTATAAAATGCTCTCTTCACTGTAAAATCAATACAGTGAGCAAACAGCAGTTCATATTTTAGGAGCAGATGAAGCATGCCTGCATCACGTGCCTGACCCTTTACTGATGTTGGTTGTAATCAAAGACTGTGGCTGAAAATGGCAACTGCTAGAGAGTAAAGCTTTGCAAGGTGCACTGCAGGCAGCAGACACAGCACTATTTCAGATTTTTCCAGCTTCTATGAAGGAATAGAAACTACTAACATAAGATGAGCAATGGGTTGACCTGCAGCTGTAGAGGGAGCTTCAGTGAAGGCATGCAACAAAATGCTTCAGGTAGGCCAAAATCTTAGGGAACCCACAGACGCAGTAGAATTTTTTGTTTTGTGGACTTGGCTTTGTTTTTCAGTCATGTCTGAAGATTTATGTACAATTTATTTTTGTTTAAGGCTAAAATATCCAATTCATTACTGCAAATTATTCATCTTGTAGGTAAAAATAATGCCAAAAGAAATGTAGCCTTTAAACACAGAAAAGTAGGCACATATTTGTCCCAAAGTGGCCAAATTGCTCAGCAAATTATGCTTCAATAATTAGTTATTTCATCAACAAGACAGTGAAACATCAACCTGACTTTTTAGTAATCCTTGTGTACGTCAACCCCCTTGACTTCAGTGGGACTCTCTACCAGCTTTAAAATGCTTAGCTAGAAGTAAATCACTATTAAACAGAAGAGAATAGTAGAAGGTGAAAAACCCCTTTCCTGACTACAGCTAACAGCTTTCAGGGAGGTGCATGCATCATTCATCCTTTTATGAGGCCAAGTAAAATCATTCAGGTGTATTTGATAGCATCCAGATTTCCAAAATCCTTTATCTATACTGTGTTTTAAATAATGTGTAAAAGCACACACTTAATTTTTAATTTTAATATTTCATTTTTAATTTTAATATTTCTTTGAACGAAAATTCTTCCTTGTTGTTGAAACTGGTGTATCTTTGTTGGTAGCTCAGACATATCAGGTGTTTTAAACATCCTCCTTGTCTTAAAAAAAAAAAAAACAACACAGAGTGAAACAAATTAAAAAAACACAATAGGAGACAATTTCAAGACAGCATTCATCTAGAAAGGTTGGGTTAAATGCTTCTCAACAGAAATGAGAAAAAGTCCACAACAGAAATTGAAGAACTTGGGCAAAAATAAACAAATCTTTAGTCAAAAAACAGACAGAGAGAAGGAAGGGAAACTGATTTATAAAGTCATGAACCAGATTTAGCTGCTGAAAAAAATGCTACATATAATAATTTACAACATCTATGTCTATTTTTCAATCTCTTAACTATCTCTTCACACTGCTGAAATTGTCAAAACTCACATTCTCACTCAGTGTCAGATGTTCACAAAGTCACTGTCACTGCAAGGGTTCCTATGCCATTGTACTTGGTATCCTCAAATTCACCAGCATTACCTGTTAGTAATGTGTGAACACAAATTAAACTTCAGTTTGACCAATCAGCCCTCCAAGAGTATTCTGTGGATTATACAGAAAGAAGCCAGTGAAGTTGAATACTGGTTCCAAGGATCTTGTTTATTTATTATTCATCACAGACAAATAATAATAAAATGCCACTTTATATTTTATAGCAAAAACTTTTGATGACAATCAACTTTTTTATCCTTCTAAATTTAGGCTTTTCTCAACACAATTACATAGAATATGGTCCAAAAATAACAGCATAGTTACTGTCTGGGGAGAAGCTACTTAACTGCTTATATTCTTATTCTGAAGTTAAAGTCAAAACAAAATTAATCGGGAAGGGTTATCTATAATGAATCACCATTCATTTTAGAAATAAAAATATCTTTTCCAGCAGCATCAGGAGCGTATTCTCAAGCAGTTACATTAGACTATAGACTCCAAGGAGAAGATTACAGATCTTCCATATTCAACAACATGAATCAAAACTCTTAGGAACTAGTAACTTTCTTTTTTTCTTTTTTTCTTTTTTTTTTTATTGCAAGGCAGCAGGGATTGTTTTCTGTATAGGCTACGATTTAGATGGCTAATTGAAAGTAAGCAGTGCTGAGCTGCTTCCTTGCTAAAATATTACCAAGACAATCTTATCTGAGTTTACAGAGTTATTTTCAATTTGTAAATGCTGTATTAATTTCTACCAGATAAAACACCTTTAAAAATCCTAGACATAGGCATGGCTGGATTGTTGTTGAAACCACTCTGCACTGTTTTACCCCACACAAATGCCTTCCACCCCACAGATATATATATATATATATAAACTTTGTTCCCCTATGAATAGTTTTCCCTTTTAAAAAAAACCCAGTCCTTTTTATGGTAAATAAATTTAATGATATATTGAATCCTCATAACTTTGAGTTTATATGATCCTGCCAGTTACCTGGTCTGAAAGAGAATCTCCCTCATTAGAGTCTACACCTTTTAGAATCTCACCTTTGTAAATTTATCTTTTGCATATAACACGAAGAAAATCCTGGGGTTTGTTTCACTGTTATAATAGATGTAAATTAATGTTTTGCCATTGTTTGTTGCTGTAATCATAAAGGCAAGTATATATTCCTAGCAGCTATCTTATTTTCAATTTGCAAAGCATACTGTGCTTAATCCCAGGAGGCAGCCTGTGGTTCTAGATATGAATTTAAAAAGGTAATTAGACCAGTGTGGGGGATTGTCCCTGAGATAGAAAAAGCAGGCTCCTGCCGGGTCCAGAGGGGTCTTTAAGAGGTCCCAGGCTGGTCACAGTTCTCGTCCTAGTTTATTACTTGCCTCCATTGTGTGAAACAGCTTATTTGTTCATGTAAATTTAAATCATGTTGGTACTAGCAGAAGGGGGCTTGTTGCCTTTTTTTTTTTTTTTTTTTTAATCTAGAAAGGTCACAGAGTAGGTTTTTGGTGACTGGCAACAAGCAATCTTTTTCCCAATGATCTCTGCATTTTTACAGTGAAGCAGATAGTAAAAGAGACATATTGATAAAAGTTTTAATGCATCTCTGGTGGGTGGCAGTAATTTTAAATATCATACAATCATCATTAAGTCATCTATGTAAATGAAAAGTACTTGGCAATCCTTTGTATGGCAAAAAATAGCACTGGTTTCTCTACAGCTCTGCTTTCTTTCTTCTTATGACTGTAGCATAGTTCACATAGTACAGATAACCTATCTTCTTTAAAGTTTTGTTAAGACTTTCTGTATAGAGGATAACACACCTGTGTGAGACAGTGTATGATGAGTAAATAGTGATCAGACAATTATCTCATGAAAAAATGCCCAAAGGAATTTCTATAAACAGAAATCTATGTGGTGTATTGGCCAGTTGAAAAAAAAAAAAAAAAAAAAAAAAGGGAGAGATATGGGTTTATATGAGTTTAGATTAGGTGGGTTATTACCCCATCCCCAGTCTCACCATTTGAAATCTAAATCCAGATCTGAGTTTTGAGGCTTCAGCCCAGGTCTAATTTGTATCATATGAATCTCAGTTTGAGTTGATGGCTGGTTTCAATCAAGACCATAAATCTCTTCTTACAGGGAAGGGAGGGTAAGGATCTGATCACTCACTCAGCTTTTACTTTGAAAAAAATTGTCATCTTAGACTGAGCACTTCCTGAGCAGAAAAAATGGAGGCAGTTTGAGCTAAACTGGTTTTGTTTGCACAGATGTCTGACAATATTTAAGGGCTGGATTCTGCCCTGAAGCCGCTTTGGGAGGCACTTCAAGCACTCACCCTTGGGAAGATTCTGTCCCTAAACGTTCTCACTTTTCAACACATTGTTACCCTCCCACATATCTATTCAGGCTGAAAAACAGAATGGTGAACCTCCCCCAGGGGTTTTCAATGCAAGTCTGTTGAGTCACATTCTCCCTCTGCTTTTTGGATTAAGTTAGGGGTACAGGATTTGATTTGAAGGTGATAAAGATGCCAGGAATGCATGAGGAAAATCCTGTTCCTAGGCCAGTAGACGGAGCATAAACTCTATCCCCACTTCTGTGCACAGAAGCTGTCTCCAAACCTCCAGAGGTGACTAGCCAGTAAGAAACATTAGGCTCAGGGACTTAGACAGTTGCAGAGAGTGTTGGTTCAGTGTGTTGCTGTCTACTGAGCTATGTCTGTATCTGTACCTTCCCCGCACGGGACTTCGGGAGTGCACTGGGCTAGACAAGGCTGCTACAAACAACTTCAGTGCATCTACATCTCTGCATATGGCTAAGATCACCAGTAGACAGAGTTGCACAGGATTTACATCATTCCCTTACTCCTTTTTCTTTGCCCACTGTCTCTTCTTTGGCAGAGCCTTTCCAGTAAAGAGCCCCATATGTACCTGAAGCCCAAGGCTACATTTCCAAAACATGAACTCTGCAGGCTTATTCTGAGCTGGAGTTCTCTTGAAGCTTTACACCACTCTTTCCTAGAAAAAAGTAAGGTGGCACCAAAACATCTACTTTCTTACAGAACCTTCCTTGAAACTTTCATTGAGTATCCCTTTCCATAAACAAGTCCCAAGAATTATTATTAAAGAAATTAGAAACTATGGTACATCAGGGGAGACATTTGTTTTGATTGATTTGCATTATTTATTTATTGAAAGACGGTACTGTTCATAGTGCCTAGGGCACCAGACTCCTTTTGCTAGGTCTTTACTGATGAAAGCAACATTCATTTTAAGGGAGATGTTCTTGACCTTTTCCCAGTAATCAAGAATAGAACAGATAGAATAGAGTTCCATGTAGATAGCAAATACTGGTGGCAATCCTGCATGAAGCTACAGTACAATTTGAGTAAATTCAAGTTGTAATCTATCTGAAATCCAGGTCAGTGCCTTTGTGAGGGCTATAACCAGGCCTAGTAGAAATTGCAAGAAATTTAGATCACGATATAAGCTTATTTTTTTATATTTGCCCCCATAGATAAAGTAAAAATTAGCATACAGAATAGCAAAATGCCCAATATGTGACCTGAGAAGTGGTAAAACTGAGTTCTAGTATGCCAGAGATCTGAAATGCAAAAGGCCTACTCAGGAATGGAATGAAACCAGACTAGTTCATTAAGTCAGAATCGGAGAGAGGTGACATCTCTGGTTACTGGTTCAGAAACCCTAAGGTATTTTATAAAATCACTGAGAGTTAACTGTCATGGCTTAGCATGAATTTACCCCAATCAGAGGGGTCCCCATCCTAGCATGTTAAGCTTCTTACCTCAAAAAAATTTATCATCTGCTTTCAACTCTGTCTACATTATGGAGATTTCATCAAAATTTGCTTGCACACTTCAGACACCAATAGCACCCCAATTCCAAGGTCACACTTTTGCTTCCTTTTCAGCAATGGTAGCAGCTAGACAAAAGCATAAGTAGTGCTTTGAAATAACCCTTGAATTCTGTCCCTTACTCCACATAGTTGTAGCAGAACACCATCATTCTCATCACTAACAATCCAGCTGCCTTTAGTCATCAGAGATGTTCAGAAGGTATGTGGATGAAGGCGATTGTTGGCTACCCTATTCCAAACCAGGCACACTGATCCTAAAAATTCAAAGGTAGAAAGCAGGCTGCTGAGCAGCACTGTAGCATTTTGTTCCCTCCTTACATTGTATTAAGGCTGGCTAAAGAGGCAGTCTCATAAGTTAGGAAATCCCCAAACAATGTAATCAATCCTTCCATGCCTGTGGTGAGCAATAAAAGTTTATATGAAACCTACAGCATTTCATACTGAATGGCAGAAAAATAGCACACATTTATCAGAATGCCTGAAAACACCCCCCATTCTGGTAAAGCAAAGCAATCAGTGAAGCTATTCTTCACCTAAAAGATTTCCATTCTGTTTTGCTAACACACTATATTCAGTATTGATGTGCCCCTGCGTACAGTAAAGAGAAAACTCGGCAGTACTGGGACAGCTCATTCACATGACAGTGATATCACAGTCTTGCATTGCTCTTGCTTCACAGTGTGACTGGAGTTCCTTTATTAAAGCAGCACCCAACAGTGCTAACAGACTGAAGGACCTTGTCAGTATTTCTCCTAGAGAACCTCAGTTTCTGAGAGGCTTTATATCTGGCTGTTTCATCATGGTACATGGGTCCATAAAGGGTTGCTAAAAGGATTTAGTGAAGGTGTACAGCACCAATTCAGTGATTCTGGAAGGGACTGGATTGCAAAATGCGGCCAGGTTTGCGGGATTTCCCTAAATAGCAGTGCCGATCACTGTGACTTGGGACAAAGCACTGGGCTGGAGAGGCTGCTGGTGTGGCCCAGATGTGCTTCCTTACATTCTTCCAATAAGGAGCTGCAAATCAGACTGGAACCAGATCCACATCCATATCAATATTCAGAATACCTTTCAACCTCTGAATCTCTCCATTAGAAACATCTATAAAATTCAGCTAAGGTGTTTCAGATTCTCTCTCTGAATTGCTTTAGGATGTATCCTTGCTTTTAGAAGCAGTGACAGTTAGCCTTCAAGAGGAAAAGTTCAGGGTTAGAATGAGCAAAGGTATGAACTGAGTTTGGGATACCAGCATATAAATCTATCATTAGTCTTTCTTACCAGATTTTTTTTCTTTCTGCTCAGAATTATCACCAAAAAGCCACATTTCACAGCATATTTGCTCTTGGGATTCTGCTTAGAATCTAAAAGTAAAAAAGGTGGTGAAAATGGAAAACAATTTTTCAGATAGTTAACTGAGCACATCAAAAACTTTAAAAGCTTCATTCAAGATAAGCTTCAAAAAAACCCTCACCAAACAGCTCGAGAGGTGTCTTTATAACAAATCCATGGCCACTTTCGAACTTCACTGTTCTCACTGTCCTGTACACAACTCCCACTCAGTACATCACAGCAACAGTACAGATGGAGTTATGATCTTCTTTACTCGAAAAGCACAGTCTTGTAGCTAAAGAAGGATATCTGTTAGCAGCTTAGGGTCTATACCATAGAGCTGAGCAATTCTCAGCACAGTGGTACATCCTGATTAGACAGACAGTTGCATTCTCTGCTCTTCTATACTGCACTCTTTCTCCATCAGGAAGGTTCTCCACATGCAAAGCACTCAGTTGTTTTTGATTTAAATGAGCAGAGTTACTTATCATGCTAAAGAGGAGCATAGAAATAAGGACCTTTTCAGGCTTTTTGTTTTCCATTACTCTAATTAAAAATAAAAATGGTAGAATTTCTTTAAGGGCTTTTTAAAGCCTATTAATTGATAATGCAGACAGCTGAGACTTATTACACTGATGGGGAAGACAGAAGGGGAAAAGTCATCAAATTAGAAGACAGTTTTCATCTCTTCTGTCGTCATGTTCTACCTGTGGTTGTGGTGCTGGCCAGAGCAGCAGTAAAACCTGGAAGTGCTGATCGGTAAAAAGCATGGCAATGCCATCCCCAAGGAACAATGAGGCAAAGTAAGGATGTGTTGATCCATATAACTCCTAGGTAACCACCATCTTGGAGCTCATGTAACTCTGCTATTTATAGTAGCTGAGCAATTCATAATCTTAATGTGATTACTGAATATCCTTAGGCCATATGGGTAAAGAAGAACATTGATTTTCTGTAGTTTAGACGTGGGAAATGAAGGCCTAGAAGACTATGTCTCAAAAGTACTAAGGTGCCTATTTTGTTTCAAATACTTCTTAGGATTTGGGCTAGAGAGACTGAGGCATGGGTATTATGAGCAGTAAGGCTGTGATGTATGGGTTTGAATCTGTGCTACTTTTTTGTTGAGGTATTTCTTCAGGACACGTGTCATACCATTTGGGGTCATACAGGATGGCTGCAACAAAGTAGACACTGAAACCAGACTTTCTTAGGCCAGACTACCCCATGGACCATATTCTCAAAAATGTCCTCTCCTCCTGCTACTGGAAGAAATTTTTGGTTTGGGTGTAAATCCTTTTGGGATTGCAATAACAATTCTCATGAAAACCCCAAATTAGTAGTTGGTCATTTTCAGTGTTGAAATCAGTCCCTGAAAACATTGTAAATGGTTACTTGGGCTTTAACTATCTATCACATGTTAACATTTCTGCAGAGTAAAAAGTGGACAATCCAGAAGGGCAAGGGGAAGGAGTTGTCCATCTATTCACAGCTGTCATTCTCTCAGTGCATACTCTGTGCTCTTTTTTGAGCCATTTCTGACTTCCCATTCCACAGCCACTAGGAGGTGTACTTAATACATAGGCACATAGAGAAGGAAACCTCAACATCTAGTGAGGAATGGGTCATGTCCAGCATGGGAGGAGGCTCAATTTAAGTCAAAGCATGCTTGCAAATGAATCAGTGGAGTCACTCATAATGAGTAAGGTGCTGTAACTATTGTGTAAGTTTGAGCAGATCTATGGCTATCCTCATTTAAACTGGGTTCCAGAACCAGTCTCTGGCTACTTTAGGGTGGTAAGGAGTGTAGAGGCAATTCATCATCCTTACTCTCACTTCATAGACACTCACAGATGATCAGAAAAACGTGTGGATTAAACTGCATATATATAGAGACCTTCTGTAAAATGGGAACATGAAGAACAACATTCCCTGGAGAATATGACTGCAGCCTGACTATTTATGCCTGATAGGCACATTGCTCTTTAATTTTAAGTATACAAGGAATAACATTAAAAAAAAAAAAAAATAAAAAAAATGGACAAGCAGATGTTGAAGAATTTCCTGAGAACTGCAGTAAAAATTCTAGCACAACAACTGAGTCTGTGTAACCATACTGCCATGCCTATACATCAATATATAACCGGAAGCCTTCCTTTATCTTTTTGACATGTTTAAGCACATAAGCACACAACCCTCCTTATTTGGGGGATAGAAGGAAAGATGGAGCTCTCTGTTACCTCTAACATGTCAGAAATCTCAAAGGTGAAGCATATATTTTCTTCTAAGGAGTGATAACTCCCTAATTAATTGACTATTCTCTTGTGTTGTTGTTCTCTATCTGCTTGACTATATGCCTTATAGGAAAAACAGCTGCCAAGGAACATAGGCAATCAGTGTCCCCATGTTCTAATTGTGATAATTGTGCATGGAAATCTATTTCAAGTTGGATTTTTTTTTGTTTCTATTACTGTTTTGGGTTTTGTTCCCCCCCCCTTTGTTTTTTCCCCTTTGCTGTGTTCATTGGGAAAGAGTTGCTAAAGAATATGTGGGTTTACATTTCTTTTTGAGCATATACAGACTGTACTAAGAGTTAAACATGAAAAAGAATGAAAATAAGCATGAAAGACAACATCCGTTCTCATTTCAGTTTCCTGGAAGGAAAGTGCGGTTGGGCAGATGGTACTTTTTTGTTTTACTAAACTGAATGATCAGATGTAAATAATATACACCATAAGGTTATAAAGATCATTGCTGAAGGTGAGGTTTCCATGTGCAGAGAATTGCTATATTGTAGAGTTTCTCACTTCTTAGTGATATGTCAAGTTGTTTTGGTTTGGGTTTTTTTTAACTTCTTAATTTTTTTTTTACGCTTCGGTTTGTTTACTGCACTCTCTACCTGCCTAGTCACATTTGTTTAAACTACTGTATATCAGAGAGTTAGTTGCACATACATTAATTCAAGTCTCTTCCATGAAGAGCCATGATTTTGGGTCTCTGGTTGAACGGACAAAGGACAGTGGCTGGTAAATTGGCATCACGTGAGTCTCAATATTTCTGTGTTGCTATCTTTTTTCATGCCCTGACTTTACTGTGTGTTATAAGAATCTGTTTTCTTTGTTGTTATCCAATGTGATTTTTATACCTTTGGAGATCTTCTTTAATCTGCTTTCCAATCTGGAACATTAAGCATTCCTAAGGCAGAGAAGAGTTTGTGTTCTCTGTTAATTAGAAAAAGCCCTTACCAAAGGGAAAAGAAAATCCCTTTTCTAAATGTGAATGACTAAACATGGCTCAACAAGGTCATAATGCTGTCTTTTTGACTGAAAGAGCAGAAAAAAAAGCATAGTGATATGATTCTGCAAAGAAATTACACTACTGTTTCATTCTCAGCCAGATCAAAATGTATGCTCTTCATGTCCTGCAGTAGCTGGGTGGGACTCAGAGGACATGTTCATGTTTGCACTACTTACACACCTCTACCACTGGTGCCAAACTAAAAACACTACTGTGGATGTTCTAGTATGTTATTATCTCTCCGAACCCCCCTGGTCCAGGGTGACTGGCTTGGCTGAACAGAGAGCTTTGGCTGAAATTCAGGAAAAAAAAGGAGAGTTTATGACCTTTGGAAGAAGGAGCAGGCAACTCAGGAGGACTACAAGTATGTTGTGAGGTTATTCAGGAAGAAAATTAGCAGGGCCAAAGCCCAGCTAGAATTTAATCTGGCTACTGCCATAAAAGTCAATAAAAATTGTTTCTATAAATACATTGGCAACAAAAGGAGGGCTAAGGAGACTCTCCATCCTTTATTGGATGCAGGGGGAAACATAGTGACAAAGGATGAGGAAAAGACTGAGGTACTGAATGCCTTCTTTGCTTCAGTCTTGAATAGTAAGACCAGTTGTTCTCTGGATACCTAGACCTCTGAGCTGGAAGGCAGACAGGGAGCATAATGAAGCCCTCATATCCAAGAGGAAATGGTTAACAACGTGCTACACCACTTAGACACACACAAGTCTATGGGGCTGGATGCAATCCACCCAAAAGTATTAAGGGAGCTTGTGGAAGTGCTCACCAAGATATTTTCCATCATTTAGCAGCAGTCCTGGATAACTGGGGAGGTTCCAGTTGATTGGAAGTTAGCAAATGTGACACACACCTACAAGAAGGGCTGGAAGGCGAACTAGGGAACTACAGGCCTGCCAGTCTGACCTCAATGCTGGGGAAGGTTATGGAGCTGGTCATTTTGAGTGCTATCAAATGGCACATGCTGGACAATAAGGTGATCATACCTTGTCAGCATGGGTTTTGAAAGGCAGGTTGTGACTGATTAGCCTGATCTCTTTCTATGACAAGATGACCCACTTAGTGGATGAGGGAAAGGCTGTGGATGTTGTCTACCTGGACTTTAGTAAATCTTTTGATACTGTTTCCCACAGCCTTCTCCTGGAGAAACTGGCTGCTTTTGGATTGGATGGGTGTACTCTGGGCAAAAGAATGGCTGGAAGGCCAGGTCCAGAGAGTGGTGGTGAATGGAATTAAATCCAGTTGATGTCCAGTCACAACTGGTGTTCCTTAAGGTTCAGTACTGGGGACTGTTCTGTTTAATATCTTTATCATTTGTCTGGACAAGGGGATCAATGGCACCCTCAGTAAGTTTGCAGATGACACCAAGCTAGGTGAGAGTATTGATCTGCCTGAGAGTAGGGAAGTTGTACAGAGGAATCTGGACAGTCTAGTTTGATAGGCCAAGGACAATTGTATGAGGTTAAATAAGGCCAAGTGCTGGGTCCTGAACTTAGGTCTCAACAACCCCATGCAACACTACAGGCTTAGGGAAGAGTGGTTGGAAAGCCTGACAGAAAAGAACCTGGAGGTGTTGGTCAACAGCTGGCCGAATATGAGCCAGCAGCGTGCCCAGGTGGCCAAGAATGCGAACAGTATCCTGGCCTGTATCAGAAATTTTGTGGCCAGCAGGACAAGGGAATTCCTGATCATTCCCCTGTACTCAGCACTGGTGAGGCCACACCTTGAATACTGCATTTGGTTTTGTACCCTCACTACAAGAAAGGCATCAAGGTTCTGGTGCCTGTTCATAGAAGGACAATGAAGTTGGTGAAGTGTCTAGAGCTCAAGTCTCATGATGAATAGATGAAGAAACTGGAGATGTTTAGCCTGGATTATAGGTGTTTCAGCTCATAGGAGACCTTACATTCTCTACAACTACTTGAAAGGAGGATGTAGTGAGGTAGGGTCAGTCTCTTCTCTGACGTAACAAGTGATAAAACAAGTGGAAATGGTCTCAGTTTGTGCCAGGGGAGGTTTAGGTGGCATGTTAGGAAAAATTTATACACTGAAAGGGTTGCCAAGCCCTGGAAAAGGCTTCCCAGGGAAGTGGTGGAGTCACCATCCCTGGAGGTATATGTAGATGTAGTACTTAGTGACATGATTTAGTGGTGGACTTGACAGTGTTAGGTTAACAGTTGGACTCAATAATCTTAAAAGGCTTTTCCAGCTTTAAGGATTCTGATTCTATAATTCTATGACATTTCAAACATAATCCCTGTGTCCACCAGAAATTTTATTTAACACTCCAACTTCCCTTACTAGCCTTAAAGTGGACATAGTAGAGGAGGAGAAAAAGGTGTTTTCTAATTGAAAGAATAACACTGTAATCTTCAGGAGAAATTACACATACAAAAATACAGAAATTACATATCAAATCAGAATGACCAGATATGGGGAAATCAGAAAACATAGCCACTGCTAAAACTCCTCTATAAACTAAGAGACTCAGGCAAACCAGAGGACTGGATTAAAGTAAAACTGACTTTGTAAAGTTCATTAAAACTTAAAAGTACTCAGCTATAAAGAGGCACTCAGTTTTTTATAAAAATAGCAATGCTGAATATAAACTATAAAATGAATTGTCGTTTCATTTTTTTTAATAGGTTTTGATGGGAAAAATTCTTATTAACCTGGGAGATCTGCTGGCAGTTGTCAGAATTTCATTGTGATTTTTTTTATTGTTCTACATTCCTACCTAATGAAGTCAAGTGATTTCACAAGAATTTCAGCTCTCAGTATAAAATAAAATGTTTGTAGCATGCATTGCATTAATAAAACTTGAAAATTTGGTGAAAATAATCTCAAAAATCTAAAAAAAGCCAACACTGTAAACAAACAAACATATCTTAATTTTTAAACCAGTTCTCTCTTTCAGAGGCCTTACACATTTTTAGGGTTCTTGGTTTTGTCAGTGCAGGGAGTATGAAAAGAAGGATCAAAATATGCTAGTGATGTTACTTCACTATTATCAAGAAAGTGGAAAAAATAACAAAGAAAAATTAAAAATCCTCCAGTTAGTCTGAAGCTGTGCTGTAAATATGAGTGAATTAGTGCTTGGAGCAAACATGCAACTAGAACTATGAGTTTATAGAGAAGAATTTTTAGCATTAAATACTAAATGAGAAATAATTTAAAACAAAGATAAAAAGAAAATAATTTAGCTTGCAGAACCTCCTACCTCATAACTTTTAGAAAGTTTGGAATTCTTGGAGAATGAAATTTGTCTCCTCCAGTTGTTTCATAGACAACTCAGTAATAAATAAATAAAGGATAAATTAAATAAATGAAGGCTCCAAAGAGAACTTTTAGCAGCTGAGAAAGAAGTGGCAAACCCGAGGTGTTTCAGCTCAAAAGCTGTCATGCATCTACTAAGTGATTTTGGTGCACTAAAGATGGGGTATCTTTGCTGGCAAACGTGCTGCTGACAGGTATCACAAGAAGAAAGCAGGGCCAAGTCACAAGTGGCGTGGACAGACATTCAAAACAGCAGCAGCAGCAGCTTCCCATAAGCAGGCAGGGCTTCAGTTGGTTGCTTACTTAGTTTCCCACAGTTAAAAGCTGACAAGCTTAAAACAGTTTGGGGCTGATAAGGCAAGTTGTAGTTAAAAAGGAAGGAAAGGCTTTAAACACCTGGGGCCAAACCTCTATCTGCCGTTGATCTCAACTGGAATAAAACAATATGTGCAAGCCCAAGATTTGACTCCTGGCCTCTCACATGCATTCTGAAACTCATAGAAATGTACCATGGGGGATTTTCTGCTTTCCATAGAGACATCCCCACAAAAACCCCACAAACATTGCTGTCCTTATGGAATAACAGTTCTGTGCTTGCAAGATATAACTCTGTGGGTAGATAAAGCATTAGCACACACACTCACAGACACATGGCTACAGATAGTACTCTAAACTGAAGTCAGGGACCATTTGCAATTAAAGAGACTAACCCCAGGTTAAATTATAAACAGTTACCAAACAAAATGGAGGCAATGTACAGGCTCTGACAAGCAGCTGAGAGTAAAACCTGTTGAACTAGGAAGACACCGAATGTCCTGTGGCACCAGAAAGTAAAAAATCTCCTATATGATTTTTCATTCCCTTGAAAGAAGCACTTAATCATGCAAACCCAATTCTCTTTTTGGTGAGTGGGCCTGGACTGCCACTGTTCATTATTACGGGAGCTGATGTAGAAATCAACACAGTAATGCCTTTCATATCTTGTATTACAAGAATTCAAATTCAATTTTTATTTTACAGCACAGCCACACAATATCTCACAGTATGGTTCTTGGTTGCCTCCATCCGTTAACAATAGCCTTGTAAAGAGATACAGAACATAAAAGTAAACCCCTCTTTTTCCTCCCAGTAGTTTGTTTCACATTACAAACAATAAGAATTCCCCATCTAAACCACACAGTAATAGTAAGTGGAGTCTATTGAACACTGTGCTCTTCCTAAAGTTTTTCTTTCCTTTGAGCACTGGCATATTTAGCTGTTTCACAAAATCTGGGGTCTACAAGTTTTGGCCAACTGACACCTTTGTTAATGATATACTAATTGCTGAGTGAGACCCTTTCTTAACTCATGTACAGTGGACTATGTCACTTTTTTTCTGTCCCCCTTAGGAGTGTAGTATCACACCACAGGCACCCTCTGCCCCACAGTGTTCTATCATGGGCCATGTAGCCTGATAGTCATAATGCTCTAAGTGGTGCTGAGTAACTTCTTAATTATCAAGCTCTGGCTTCTACGCCTGAATAGTGTTTTTCAAGGTTTTCAGTTTGAGGGTTTGAATATAGTGTATGCATGTGGTTAAGTGTTAAAGAGATACCAATGTAGATACATTAACTTTCTACACATTGACTTTTAAAATTGCATGGTCATCATTCCTCTGATTCTGCATATACATCTGACTCTCAGCAGCTGGTGGTTAGTTCTGTGGTCAAGAAACTGTTTCATAAAGTCTCTTAAGGGGACAGGTGGCCCAGTGGCTGTTCACTTTGGTTAAAAATCAACAAAACTGCATCAGTTACAGCAGTGATCAGAGCAACAGATGAAACAGAGCAATGCTTGAAGTGTAGGGATGGAGATATCCAAAGTAATCCGACTAGTTCATATTAAGAAAGGATTTGACAGACCTGCTGGGTTCCTACTTAACGCCAATCAAGCCTGAAAGGGACCACTTGAGCTCAGGTATTTATTTCAAACTGATTTGAATTATCCTCACTTCTTGATTTGGAGAGTCCAGAATAGAATACCGTAAAGAGAGTGTGTTGACATTTCCTACATAAAACAAAATTAAACCCATTGAAGTCAAGGAATTACACAGTATAAGTGATATGTGAATCAGGGCCTTTGAATTTGACAACAGAAATAGAGGTTCACTGGGGCTGTGTGTTATCTGAAAGTCTTCTGGGAAGTGAAAAACCCCTAAATTCCTCCTCATCACCCCTTCATAGAAATTAGGATCTCCAGAATGCATACAGGGAATATCAGACATATTATTCCTTCTTTTTCTGCCTAGTCAATATAAGCCTTATGTTTCCTTTGCAGAAATAACATTATTTAAAGAGCAGCATTTGAAGTCAAGCCTGGATTGTCCTTTTTATTAGGCTAATTCTGTGCATATTAAAAGTTATTCAAAATAAATTGTCTTAAATTATTACCAACACTTAAAAGATCATTCTAGAAATCACAGGAAAGAATGATAGTGCTTACCAAAACACCAAGGAAGTACTTCAGATTTTCTTTCATTGCCAAGCAGTGAGGGTCAAGTGTATGGCATTATTTGCATACATCCACCTTCTCAGGCTGTCACGAGCAGCTGTAACATACCCACTAGCAGTAATATCAACTTGGGTCTATCCAGAGGGGAGAAAAGTACAGGAGTTGCATTGTTTATAATTCCCTCAACCCCAAGGGTAATTCTGTTCACCAATTACTTGAAATTAAAGTTAGGTAATTCGACACGTCTATTTGGTGCCCAACCACAATCTCTTAAGCAAACCAAAGAATTGTATAGTTTACTTCCACAATAGTCTACAGAATTCCATTATTACAGACATGATAGGAAAGGAAAAATTAGAAGTTATACAGACTTGTGAATATCTGGCCTTGGGGGTGTTTTGGTCACTGTTTCCACTGTTAAGGGATCTGTTAAGATCTGAGGAGAAGGAAGCTGGAAGGTAGAAGGTAGTTTTCTTCTTGGGATGAGGCTTTCCCAATCACTTATAGCAAATATAGTAAGAATTGAGCAACAAGAAGCCTCCAAGTGCAGTGTTTGACAGAAAAAAAAACACCCTGCTTTATGCAATTAGAAGACTTCATACCTTTTGTCTTTGCATACAGTTACAATGATACTTAGGAAAGGCTATACACATGTAGACAGTTACCTGCATTATCTAGGGTATGTATGGTTTTTTTCGGTCTAAGGCCAGTCATTTAAATTACATAGTTGAATCCTGAGTTAGATTATATCTATACTTGGAAATTTTTTTAAAGTCAGGTAAGCCTGTTAAACATTTTATTGGTGGTGAATCTGTGTACACACCACTTACATATCTCTTTGTGAGTAACAAATTAGCTGCCAGGTATCGTGACTGAACTGCATGACTCACTCCATTAATTCATTTTACAGTCTGGTGAAACCAGTAGCTGGTAACACCTATCCTTTGTAAGAACTTTTTACATGTTGTAATTCTACAAAGGAAGAACTTTTTTTTTTTTTTTTTTTTTTTTAAACCCACAAAAAAAATACAGAAATGAAGCTTAAAAAAATGCAAGATGACTCAAAATTCGTCCACATTATACTAAGCCATATGCCAAACTATTCAGTCTAACACAGAATCATAGAATCACAGAATGGCAGAGTTTGGAAGGGACCTCTGGAGATCATCAAGTCCAGCTCCCCTGCCAGAGCAGGATCACCTAGGGCATGCCACACACAGGAACATACACAGGCGGGTTTTGAAAGTCTCTAGAGAAGGAGACTCCACAACCTTCCTGGGCAGCTTGTTTCAGTGCTTTGTCACCCTCACAGTAAAGAAGTTTTTCCTCATGTTGAGGGGGAACTTCCTGTGTTCTAGTTTGTGGCCATTACCTCTTTTTCTATCCCAGGGCACCACTGAAAAGAGACTGGACCCTTCTACTTGACACCCACCCTTCACATAATTGTAAACATTAATAAGATGCCCTCTCAGTCTTCTCTTTTCCATGCTAAATGGTCCCAGGGCTCTCAGCCTTTCCTCATAAGAGAGGTTTTCCAGTCCCTTAATCATCCTCATAGCTCTCTGTTGGACTCTCTCTCTAGCATTTTCTTGTCCCGTTTGAAATGGTGAGACCAGAACTGAACACAGTACTCCAGATGTGGTCTCACTAGGGCAGAGCAGAGGGGTAAGAGAACATCCCTCGACCTGCTGGCCACACACTTCTTTATGCACCCCAGGATACCATTGGCTTTCCTGGTCACAAGGGCACTTTGTTGTTCCATGGATAACTTTATTGTCCAAGGTGCTTCTCTATGGAGCTGCTTTCCAGTGAGTCTATCCTAACCTGTACTGGTGGGTGGTGTTATTCCTCCCCAGGTGTAGGACTCCACACTTGCCCTCGTTGAACTTCATAAGGTTCCCCTTTCCCCAGCTCTCCAGACTGCCCAGATCTCTCTGGATGGCAGCACAGCCTCCCAGTGTATCAGCCACCCTTCCCAGTTTAGTATCATCAGCAAATTTGCTGAGGGTACACTCTATCCCTTCATCCAAGTCATTGATGAAGATATTGAATAAAACTGAACCCAGTACTGACCCCTGGGGAACACCGCTAGTTACGGGTTGCCAAGTGGACTCTGTGCCACTGATCATGACCCTCTGAGTTCTGTTTAGCCAATTCTCAATTCATCTCACCTTCCACTCTTCTAATCCACAATTCCTGAGCTTATCCGTGAGGATGTTATAGGAGACAATGTTAAAAGCCTTGCTGAAGTCAAGATAGACAACATCAGCTGCTCACCCTACATCTATGAAGTGGGCCTTACTCTCATTTTCACCAAGGTATATCAGGAGTCATTTCAAAGATATCATTATCCCTAAACATTATAAAACAAATGAACAGGAAATGCAAAGCCACTATCTTTTATTTGTCAGAAGAGTTGATTTTTAATTGTGTAATCTCGTTCTTGTTAGCATAACTTTTTATTTGGAAACTTTAGTGACAAATAAGTAGTAAGGGCTTTATTTTTTTAACTCTGAATATGATTACCCTTTCAACTGTATTCTGCATTTCATTTTTGCTATAAAAGTTATTCGTTGTCCAATTTCAAACTGAAAAACTATAAAAGTCCATTTTGACTTCAGTATAGCAGAACTAAAAGATTTTTTTGAACTAAGATTAAATTGATATATCTTCAGCTTCTGTCATTGTAATATGACATTAGGAGCATAGTCAAATACTAGCTTTGACTATAAGTGTTCTACTAAAGTAGTAGTCTACTGCAGAGTGCCTTTTGATGTATCAAAGAAATGGTACTATCTTTCAAACAGCATTCATATTCTAACCTCCTATCATCAAGGTAAAGTAATAGCAGGACTAAAGCATGATCTTTTTAAGAGTTTCTAGAAGTCAGTGCTATAAGGGATTGCCTAGACTGGCATTAGGTATTCATGTTTAAATGAACCACATATAGGTTTTCCAATCTACAAAATCCATTAATTAGATTTTATACTTTTCTGTCTTTTATTTTAGGTTTCTTTACCCTCTCTCCTGCTGCTATGGCTATGGCTTCAGTAATGACAAGCCAAGTAATTTATGTTTTCCTCTCCCTAAATCTGAGATACTCTTACTTGTACAATTTACAAAAGTTTTTGTGTAATGCTGATAGCCAATAACTCTATTACTCTGTGGGCAGATAATGTTTTACTTTATTATCTGTCAGGCATATCACCTCCCATATAGAAGGTCCTACTTGAAAAGAATGAGTTTTGTTTTTCAAAAAGTCTTGGTTAGAGGATAAAACATCTTTGAACAATTCTTAATATTTATAGCTCTGTTATGATTAGGCTGTATGCACAGACAGTCAGAAAAGCAGCATATAAACATCAAAAATGTGAAAAACAAGAAACAACACTGGTATTGAGGTGGCAGAACTGGAGAGTGCAGTGATTCATCAAAGGCAGGTGAGGTGTCTAGGACAAGGTAAGAAAGTTTTTGTTTCTTTTTCCAAGTTTTTTTTTTTTCTGGAAACAGACAATTTTCATCCTAGGAATGGTAGATCATGACTTTTCAACTTTTCTTTTAGTGCCATTCTAGGACAAAATATAGAACTTCACATTCACAGAGTAAAAGGGGAGAACTTTTAAAAAGATTGATTTAGAAGTGAAACAATTAATTTATTTTGATACTGTTGAATTGTTTCACTACAGTCAAAAATTTTTCACTGAACAGCTTGAAATATTGAATATATATGATGTAAATGTTAATACAGAATAAAATACAGATGTTTGAAAACAAATTTGGAAAAATAAAAAAGCACAAATTAATTGGTTTATTTTGATTTTAAATCACATAAAAGTTTCTATTCAAATATCACTAAAATCAGCATATTTTTATGAAATATATAAAAACACCCTTCTGAAAACAATTTTTTTATCAACTCTATGCAGAAAAATAAGTTATTTCCTTTATTTTTACCATAAATGCATAAAAGATATTGCTAATGACAGACTTGTTGATAATGAAAATCACCTTGACTCTATTGAGAACAAGGGGTCATCCCCACAAAACAAGCAAATAGCCGGATTGTGTAGTCATCTTCAAAAATGCTCTTCCATACATGGGGGCATTTTAAAACTGGACCAACAAACAGTTCAAATTCCAGTCCCTATAATTAGGCAAAGATCTAGGTAATCCCAGTTTCTTCTTGTTCTAAATGTAGTCTGTAAGGATTATAAGGATGGTACAGTAAAAGTGTGCATATGTTGTAAATATTACACAAGCAATTCAAGACTAGGCAAAACCAAACCAAACCAAACAAGTGGGAAAAGAAATTGATCTCTACCATAGGTCAAAGGCATAGGTTATTATGTTAAACTTTTCAGCCACTAAGAATCATCGAATGGACAGATTTCATCTACAGAAATCATTACGACTAACTGAAATTTTACAGATTTGGTCTGGAAGGCAAACTGTGGGAGTAAGAAAGCTGGCTTATCTCTAAATGCAGAATGTCTGGTTTTCTGAAGTGACCAATCAGTGCAACACAAAAAAACAAAGTCTCAGGGCATCTTCTTAGCAGGTTTGCATTCACTTCTTCCTTTCAGTATCAGATAATAGTTGGTATACACCAGTACTGAGTAGTTTATAGTGCCTATGTGTTATGAAACACTTCCCCAGCTACCCAGCTTCTTCCACCCTTTTTTAGATGCACAGATCAAGTGTTCTGAAATTCTTCCTTCTTGTCACAGTGAATTATGAGCATCAGAAGCACAGGCTTGAGCAGCTCATAATGTGCACATAGTAAAAATTGTTCCAGATACTGTATTCAGTATAAGACTGGATGCTGATACTGGCTCGGTTGACACTGTATGTTGCCAAAATTTGTTGTCACACCAGAAACAGAAAAATCAGGAAGAAGTGTGAAGAAGGAACCTTCTGGCCAAGTGCAAATCACAATAATGCTATTATCAGTTGAGAATAACATTGGTGTTTCTGCTGAGGAAGAAATGACCAGAAAGGGATGTTGGGTAGCCCTGAACTTGTCTGAATGGTGCTTGTTCTGCAGCTCACATTCTCAAAGTCATGGCACATGACTGTGAACACATGTCAACCTGGTCCCTCTCTCCTGATTCATATTGTTCTTACATGTAGCCCTATTTTGGCTACATAAATAGGAAGGAATTTCCAACTCCATGGAGATACTACAAGTTTAGTCATGAAGATAATTAAGTCCTTTGGGCTTGAACTACCCAAACATTTCATACTTGAAAGAAATTCAGATATGACTCTGAATGTCTGGACTATTGCCATCTAAAGAATTTGGGTTCATTTGACATTAGGATTAGCTTCAAATTCCTCTTCACATCAATTCATCATTCAGATATTTACTATTCTTAGTACCATAAAATGGTTTGGAATTCTAAGTAAGATACTGTATAGCCTACTTCTACCAACATACAAAAGTTCACTTCAGTCTTTCAAAAATTTCAAATCTAATCAGCAAAAGTTAAAAACAAAAACCAAAACCAAAAAGGAGGTAGGGAAATAAAAGAGTTTTATTATTAACATCCTTTTTCAAAGGACATAAGCATAGAGAAAGTCTATTCACTTGCCCCAAAAAAACCTACGGAAGATCAATGGTAGGGCTGTGGAAGGGCTCTAAGACTGCTAACAGGGCAATAGGAGGCATAGTCACTTTGCTTTAAACATTTTGCAGCAATAATTATTTCTAATTGTGATTGCTCAGTGCAGCTAAATAACTTTTAGACTTTCCAGAACTTTTAATACTCCAATATCCAAATAAATATAGTCTGTGTAAATCATGGACATTAACAACAGAATGTTAACTTAGATTTCATGGAAGTTACAAAAATGTAGGTACTTCCTATTACTGCTGTGGTGGTCAGATAAAAGGGACCTCAGTACAGAAAGAGGGACACTTGCTTAGACGTCTAGAGATCTTTAAAGCTAAAGAGAAAGTCAGATGACAAGCTACATATATCCTCAGGATTAGGAAGCCTCTGTCCAAACCACATTCTTAGCTAAATTTGTAATTTTACCTATATTTCTTAGTAGAGTTACTGGCGTTCATTCTTGGGGTTTTTTTAATGAATTTGTGTGTTGATTTTTAAATACTGAATAACAGTCATTTGTATTTATACCAAAAAATTACCTGATAGTAGCACTGTATTGCTTAAAGCTTACTATCTGTTGTATTGTTTCACCATTAAGAATTCTTGAAATCAAATGCAGAATCTGAAAGTAGAATAGTCAATCTGTACATAGATATAAATATTTCACTTTCTTTCCTGAGGAACTGGGTTTGGGGCTTTTTGCGTGTGTATATGTGTGCCTGTCTCTGTGTCTGCATGTACAGTGGAGGGTGGGAGGGCTCAACATGACCTGAGGTAAATATTATCAAATGAAATTTAATTAACAGCTCTGATGAGATACCAAGAAAGATTGAAGCTCATCTCCCAAAACTATATGAGTTTGTTGTTGCTGTTGCTGTTGTAAAGAAATCTATTTTGCTGACACCTCAGAAAAAATTATGATAAGTAAAAAGATATTGTCTTTGAAAGGGCAATGTTGGACTTAATGTAATCCTTTTTCAAGAGCTGAAGGAAGACAATAAAGAAAAAAAAAAATCCAAATGGAGATTTTGCACTGAATTGACCTTATTTTGAAGGTCAAATAAGGCATCTATTATTGTGGTGCTTGAAACAGACCTCAAAGACCTTCTCTTTTCTCAAGGCACTGCAGCAGTCAGGAGACAACTTAAGAGGACCAGCAAAACAGAAGATAATGCTGACTGGGCAGGAGACAGAGAGGGGAAGGAATAAAAAACTAACTTAAACCAAAATTTCTGTAAACGTCTCCAGTAGAAGTTAGCTGTCCTGTGTCAGGCAGATTCTTGATGCTGAGCCCAGGATATTCCCATCTTGAATGGGAAGGTCCTTCTTAGTAAAAAAGGAGAAGGGATGGGAGTCGAAAATTATGGTTTATGTGTTTATATAAGTACTGAAAAGAAAAGTTCTAGCTCAATACATCAGAGTACTGTTTGTCTGTTTAGTCATACTGTCTGTTATTGGAAGCAGTTATAGTATTTTATACAGTGGTATGGCAATATCTCATTAATTTTAATTTATCACTGAAAGTAAATGTGTATATTTGTATATGTGCATCTGTTAAAAATACTATGCTTCTGTTACTACATTGTAAGAACCAAAAGTTTCTTTGATTAATATAATTTAGGTCAATCAAAAGCCATTTCCACAGCATAATTTCAAGAAACCAAGTGAAACCAAATTCAATTTTTATTGTGAACTTAAAGCTAAGTCTGAGATGACTGCAGGATGTTTATCTTTCATGTGGAGAACATAGATAATTGATAATTCAAGTGTAGCTGTCTGATACAAACACTTTTTTTATCCCTCTACAAAATGCATATAGTAATTACAATGGAATATGGATAAATCATTTAACAGGTTTTTTTTTTGTTTTCTGTTTTGTTTTGTTTTGTTTTTCCATTGGCTAAATTATAGTCCCAGACTAGTACAAATTCATACTTTACTATTTATCAATGTAAATCCAGAATGACAGAATTTCAACTACTTATATCTAAGACTACCAAATGAATATCTTTCAATTTTTTTTACATTTTTTCTTCTGAAGTGCTGTGTGATTCAATTTTGTATCAAAAAAAATAATTTAAACCCAAATTTTCAATATTCTAGAAACAGGTAAGAGTACATCTCTATTATAAATAGCAATGTTATTTATATGACTTTCTTATCCTCCTAGTCTAGACCATAGCACCTTACTTCACACTAACATTTTTATAATAATTTCTTAGTTCTCTAGTTTCTCTTTCAGCAATGTTTACCCAATTCACTGCAAAATGAAGATATAAGACAAAACCTCAAAGACTCTAGAAAGTACTGTCCAGTTAGTTAGGGACTGATTCTCTTTCCTTACAAGTTTAAATACACTCAGATAAGTCCTATGCATACAAGATGAGTCTTGCTGGTTTTCAACTAATCATTTGCAATTGTAGGGGGAAAAAAAGAAAAATAAAAAGGTAAGAGAGAAAAAAATAAATACTTCTGGTAGGTGAGCCACAGCAGGGCAATTAAGATGATACGGCAGAGGTAGACATCTGCTCCTAGACAGATACAGTTCCACTGATGCTATCTATAGTTACAATCCTTCCGAGAGATAAACAACATGTGAGAGCAATGCACAGAAGGAAATGCCACACTGAGAAAATGGTGATCGTGTGGCCCCTGTGGTCTGAGAAAGAGAGAGAGGCAGCAAGAGAAAAAGGAAGGGGTGGCATTTGGGGCCTGTACCAGCCACATGCAGGTGACAGAAGTCATAGGACAGACGTACATCAAGATGCAAAGCTGGGAGATGTGTGAGAACTGACACTGGAGGGGAGCAGAATTACAGCAAAGATGAAAGGCACAACATAACCAAGAAAGGGAGAGATAGAAAACTCCTCTCTAAGCTCTATGCATAAAGTTAAATTTAATGTACGTTGAAATTAAAAAGTAATAAAAATGACAAAATAGTGGATGATTTATTCTCTACGATTTGGAGTCTTGGAGGTCTTCTTTAAGATTTGGGGGCTTGGAAAGCTTCTCAGAATTTAAAACTCATGTTTAGGTTCCTCACTAACAAATCTAATCTGAGCTACACTCCCCAAAGCAGATGATTACTAATGTTGCTCTTTCATCTTACTGTCACAACAATGTTCAGACACAGTAGAAGTAGTATTCTTTTTCCCTTTATGTTAGGTGTAGATAAAGCCTAAAGGAAGATATAGTATCTACTCCAAATATCTTTCAAGCCAAGGACTGACAACACTGCATAGCAAGTTCCATGACCCTGTCAGATATGACATGGCATGGCACCTCTGACTGGCAATGACCCTGGTTCCTCACTCTTTTGTCCCTCAGTTCCTTGCGAAGTGAATTTGGTTGTTCTTTTTTGATTCCAGGGATTCAGAGTCCCACTAAAACTGAGGGATCATTCTTCCTCCCTCCAGTTTTCCTACCAGCAAGAAGGTTTAGCATTCGACTTAAGAAATTCTGGAAAACTCACAGCAAGAATTTGAGGCCAAGTGCTTTGCAGAGGTCATTGGTCAGAAGAAACAGCAGGAATGCCCTTCTGAGGGCAGGCTATCTGACTCATGTGATGTGAGGTCTTCTGCTTCTGGAGTGGACTTGGGGCTTGGTTTACATCATCAGAAGCAAGAACTGAAAACCCAAAGTGTCATCCTATCTGCTTTTGGAATTTTAAACCAATAAGTATGAGTTTTCATAACGTATGTTTTAATGATTCTTCAGTCTGGTTACCCTGTGGCCTAACTTTGTAAAAAAAAAAAAAAAAAAAATTTTCTTTGTCTGGGAAGAAGACAGAAATACAAAACTCCAGAGAATAATGTACAATTAAAGAACGGAGTGAATTTCAAATCCTCATGCAAGTTTATGCTTTGGAGATATTTTTTAAAACAGCTATTACTGAAAGCTGCTTGTAAGAAAAATATGTCTGAAATTGTCTGTTGATCTGAAGAAGGTAGAAGTGGACTTAATGTCTTTAATGAGCAATTCACCTAAGGTCAGATTCTGCTGTCCTGACTCTGTTCATCCCCCAGAGTGGGTGATGAATTTAGATACTTCTTCTGTCCATTCAATGCTCATAAACAGACTTAATTTATCTCTAATGTATTTATTATGGAAAAAGGTGCAATGAGGCTTTTTGTCTGCACAGAGTAAACATGAACATTTGAGTGGTGGAGGTGTTGGTTTTTGGTTGTTTGTTTGTTGGTTTTTGCTGTTTTTTAAATTCTTGCATATACCTTACATTCTGCTTCTTTTAAATTTCACATTCACACATGCAAGAGTCAACATTTCTTTCTGACACATGTATGCTGGAAAAAGTCAAGTTCTGTGAGTACTAGCAGGAAGTGAAAAAAAGCATAAAGCATAGAAATACAGTGTACGTGACTCAAGTAGCTTAATTTCTAAATATAAGTGTGAAATCAGGTCATTGTTTTGTTAAAATTCACCTAGATCTATGTAGAAATACCAAAATATAATCAATATCAACAAGAAACAAAATTCTTCTACTAATGCGTTTGTTATTAATGTATAAATTCTGCTATCAGCATAAAATTCATTCTGCATATCCAGTAAATAATTAAATTATTTGGAGGCAGACAAAAAAGGTCTGATTATTTGAGTTGGTCAAAAATTATATAATTTTGGAGAATGTGGGTGTCCTCTTTTGGAATATCTACAACAACCACTTAACCATAAGGGCAGTTCTTAAGTTAGCACTCCTAACGGTCATCAGAGTGTAATAATTTCTGGACATTACAGGTGATAATGTAGCTTTCTTATTCCCATCTATTAACTCTTGGAGAATCTGACAGCTGTGGAATGCATTCTGTGTGCTTAATCCTGCAATATATATTTGATTGATAACTATATTGATTTTAGTACTCTGTGGTTCTCCTCTTCTGCCTTTTTTTTTTTTTTTTATGTGCAGACTGAAATATATGGGTTTTGTGCAACATTTTGAGTTTTAGTATAGCAAAGAAGTATCATCTCTTCCCCTCCTTTTGAGTTTCTTAGTGCAGAAATAGATCTAATAAAAAGAAATGCATGTATAACTTCAGAAGAATATTTTAAAATGTGGTTTGGGGTATTTTGCATAATTAGATTCTAACCCACTCTGCTACTTTCAGAAGGCAGATTGTCATTATGACTGTACTTTGCCTTTTCACTGGAGTTTATCACGTGAAAGACTGTCCTTTTGCCATTCCAGTTTTGCTTTTCAAGCTTTTTTATCTTTTCTACCTTGCTTGAGGCATTATTAGGGCAGCTCACCTTTGACCGAATGGGCAGACGAACATACATCCTCTGGAGCCAGTACTAGTGCTGTTTGGTAGATCAGCTCTCAAATGGTATTGAACTATGACCTCTTCTTCTGTTCAAAAACTAAATACATAAACTTGAGTTTCCATTGGTGCCAAGCCTGGGAACCTGAGTTTCTTCCTAATCCCAGGTCTTGCAGCCAGCAACACAATGGGCAGCTCATCTTGCCAGCCAGACAGCCTGAAAGAATGTCTTTATTCTCTCTTCCTCAACAAATTGCTTATTTTATGGCCCACAGGCTGCTAGACCTTGTGAACTGTCCAAAACTTTTCTGTTTAACTTCTCTTTTTCCTTTTATTTTGTTTGTAAATAAAAATAATTTCTATTTAACATTCTTAGTAATATAATGTTATAATATGTATGTTACTTTTAATCTTTTTTTTCAGAATATATCTGCCTTTTGGAAGCCTGCAGGAACCACAGAAATGATACAAGCCCTACGGGTTTATGGTCCTTAGAAAGAAGAATCGTTGGAAATCTTAAGTGTTACTGTAATGCAATGCTCAATATTAGTTAGAGAAAAAATGCTTAAGAGAATTCATGAGTTACAAGATGCGTACCATTTCTCTGCTTTTGGTTTTGTCTTCACTGTGGCTAGAGTGTGACCATTGTATAAAGAGTGAGTGTAGGAGAGAAAACTTATATTGGTACCCTACATTTTGGAGTTGTTCAGGGGAAGTTAAAGCAGACTGCCTAGGTTTGTCTGTAATTTGTCTCTTAAGCTATTTCTGGAAGCACCTTTATCTTCAATAGAAGCTTCTGGGAACATGGTTGCAGGACATTTATTGTGCAAGTTAGAGTTAGGTAGAGCACCAGTGAGGTAAGGCTGATACTGCAGTCTTTGGCCAGATTTACCCTGGGAAAAGAAGAGCTTCACAGGTGTGACCCTACAACATGAAGAGGGAAATTCTGCTCTTTAAATACAGCCCAAATCAACACAGGAGCCAAGACATCCATATTCTTCTCCCTCAACTCAGTAATTCTGTGCTGAGATATTCATATATTCAGTGGGGAACATTGTCCCTGTATAGAGATAGAAAAATAGAAGAATATCCTTGTAAACAGCAAGATGGGTTCTGATCACCTGGAGAGTGCTAAGTAAGACCATTTTTAACACCTCTGGATTTCTGAACCATTTTTTGCACACACTGTTTAGGATAGCTTTTTGGAGTCATACGTGACCTAAGAATCACAGATTTCTTAAAGGTGTATGCATGTGTGTGAGTGTATGTGTGTTTATATACATATATAATTTAATACCCTTTCAAGTATGAGAATGGCAGCACAAGAATGGAAGAATTGCAAAACTAAAACGTCCACATTAAGCTGATGTATGGTACATACCAGATGATATATATACTGCCTTATTGTTCAGTTGAGGCTCAAGAAGCTAAATGCATAATTTAAGATATATGTATAGTCTAAGGGTCAAATCCTGTCCATTACACGAGTGTAAATCAAGAGCAATTGCACTGAAGTGACTGAAGTTGCATACCCTGGATTTACAGAAGTGCTGCTGAAAGCCAAATATGAGTCAATACGTTTCGTCAATATAGCTGAGTTAGTGGTACTAAGGGAATTTTATGATATGTGTGCATCTGAGTCCTTCTGATTTTTTTTCTTATTTTTTTAATATTACATTTTATGGGGCTTTTTCGGTCCCTGTTTTTAAAGGAATAAGGGGCTCAAATACTGTTTCTGTAAGTGAAACATCCACTTCATAATGACACAATAAACATCTTGACCTTAGCAAGGCTTTTGACACAGTCTCCCATAACATCCTTGTGGAGAAACTCAGGAAGTGAGGGATAGAAGAGCAGATAGTAAGGTGGATTAGTAACTGGTTGGACAATCAAGTCCAAAGAGTGGTGGTCAATGGTGCCAAGTCCAGGTGGAGAGCTGTAACTAGTGGAGTCCCCCAGGGATCAGTGC
>JAAGNO010002441.1:58384-71439 GCA_033439905.1 Ceryle rudis
TTTTTTTTTCCTTTTTTTTTTTTTTTTTTTAATGAAGATCAGTGGAATTGTAGTGAACTTTTACTCCAGGATATGAGAACAGAATAGGATGCTGGGGGGTTTTACAGGCTAGAATTTCTGAATTTCTGAAGCACTTATTCAGGATTTTCCCTTCACAATTATTAACAATAGTTTGCTGATCACCAAGAAGCAAACCACCAGAATGCTATGCTCAAAGTCAGAATGTCTTTTTCCTAATTTGATGGTCTTGCTGAGCAACAAGACTTTTTACACACAATACAAACATTTCAGTAATAATGATTATTATTAATAATAGTCATAGGTGAAGGTGTAATTCAACAATAAAGTTTGTTCAGGTGTATGTTTTTGCATTTGTTCTTCCTGACCAATTTAAAAAGATGATACAGCTTTTCATTTCATTATTGTAGCTCTGTTATTTGAAGGAAACATTTTTTTATGCAGCATAGCTTTTGTGGTATACAGTGCCTATCTGTGCATACAAAGCATCCCATATGGTCGAAGTAGGCTGGAGGGATTGCTACTAACCATATTTAAAAAAGCAGATGTTACTAATCTTCTAAATATTACCCTCAAATGATGTCACTTGTGACTGACAACGGTTGGGCTCATCAATCTGTTTCAAAGTCCTTTTGCATGTAACATGTAAGGGAAAGCAAATTTTGCTTAGGAAGCATGCCTCTAAATGGGCAGAACACTTTATATTATTATTGAATTGAGCAGAATGTCAGTTCCTACAAGGGGATGTATGTTTATATTACAGGAAGAAGGAAAAAAAGTTTGCCTGCTAATAAAATATTCAAGGAAACTTTTAGGACATCCATTTTATAGTCATGCTGCATTGTAACAAGCTGAGGTTTTTAGCTCCAAGTGTCTGTCTGTGCCATGCAATCAATACACAAAGGCAACTTTCTTTTGCATGTATAAAAGGCTTCTTTACAAGTTTGCACATAAATGCAGTAGATGCTTCTGTGGTGTACAAAGGGAATGTCAGTTCCACAATTGTTTCAGTCAACTGCATTTACAGTAGTGAGTAAACAAAATTGACATCAATTTGATGGCAATGTGTAAGCAAGGTTTAATTTTTCTGGCAATAACAGCTTTTTTTTTCATTATGCTTATAATTCACTCTTGTTCCAAACCCCAGAGACTAGCCACCAGTTCAAATATGAGTTGGTGTCTTTTCTGGATTTCTAGAAAGCTACAGAGTCAAAATATGGGTTAATGTTTCCATCATAGACCAGTTAATGTACTAATGGTTTACAGAAATTATGCATCTCAAGCTCCCTCCTTTTTGCCCATAATAGTATGCTTCTTCATTCTTCTCTTGCATGAATTTATTTCCCAGATGCTCTATGTTTCCTTTCGAGGTTCACTGTAGGTCTTTCCCATCCAATTTTTGCTCTTGCCATTCTAATATTCTTTCTTACAGATGTTGTACTCTGCCAAATATGCCTCCTTCCATATACACTTCACTCAGATATTTGCATTAATAATAAATGTACAAATTATTCTCAAGTATTAAGAATTTTTAAATCTGTTTTGAACATGTGGCCATTAAATCCTTATGTTCCCATTTTAGAGAGAGTAAGAACAATTTAACACTACAAAATTCTATATAGTAGTCTGGGTTTACATTTTTATTTAATTATTATTTTTAACTTCTTTATGGAAGATGATTTTTGTTACTTATTACCATGTTACAAAGCACATATGAACCACTGAACAGAGGAAAAAATGAAAAAGCTTCTTTGTTCCTAAGTCTAGAGCCCTTTTTAGCTAAAATATGATCAAAAGCTCTACTTCAGCAACTTTTACACTCCCATGCAATCAATATTTCTCTTCATTTTTCTTTACATACATCTTCTTTTTTTACAGTCAGGAATGCAAACTCTTACAAAGCAACATGAGGAAAGACTTTTCACTCCCTTATACCTTTTCACTGCACCAAACAGATAGTTATGTTTAAAGGCACCTGTCTGGTTCTAAAATTGAGGGTTGACTAATTTATATATATATTTCAAATAAAGGGTAGCTTTTATGCTTATCATTTTCAATAAGGACTAATCTAATTTGTAACAGTATATTGCAATTCTCTGTTCCATGCTTACCTTGTAAATTTGTATTTTTTATTTCCACAACACATATTAAGCATATTTACACTTTTCTTATCTCTATTTGTTGCCAGTGTGGACTTCAACCATTCCAAGAAGAAAATTAGAAGAATTTGGGGGAAACTTGAGTGATTGGAAACAGGCATACATGGTTAAATGTCAGTATTTTGGTATGTCATTTAATGGTCAGACACTTCAGTGTATTGCCATCCAACAAACCTATGAGACATATTATCGAGAAATATATGCCAGCTCTTTTCCAGCAAACTGCTTGATGCCTGATGCCAAGTACTGGTGGGTGTATACCTTTTTATGCTGTCACTGCATTTAGCCTCCAGGGTGTTGCATGAAAGGATCACTGGATGTTAATGAATAACAAAATGTGTCATTTCTCTTTAGAATTTGTCTATCTATCATATACAGTGAAAAAGACGCGTTTGTTTTCTTCTGCCTGTATTTACATGTGTGTCAAAATACGTACTGTTAAACCTGGCCACATGCTTAGACATTATGTTGTCTTGTTAGTCTTTTTTTTTCATTATTACTATTGCACATAATCATAGGTCCTGTTTCATATGAAAAATAAGAACCGCAGCAAAATAAACTAGAACATAAAGAGCTATTTCTTCCTGCTTGGAGTAGTATATTTTATTTAAAACTGCACTTTCCATAGACAATGGATTTGTAAGAAAAGCAGTTAACTCATTTAAGTATGTTGCTTCTCACAGGTCACCAAAATATGATGGAAAACAAAAAATGTGAGAACCACCATTAAAGTTAAAAAACACAGCTGAAAGAGTAGCATGAAAAGAAAATTTGTGAACACCTTGTAAAATAGACGTTAATGTTTGCCATCATCATCATATTCCTTTAAAAAAAAAAAAAAGTGTAAAAGTAACATTTTGGAAACTAAGAGTTAGAAGAAGCTGTTTATAATATATTCTTCCTTCATCTCTTCTCAGAGCTTTCCTGAATTACAGATATATGCTTTAAGAGTTTGTCCATAGGTTTCTCTCAACTAGACCAAGTTCAAAGCCATCGGGGTATGATAAAGTGTTCTAAATAAGTATCCCAGTGCCACTACTATATTGTTTTGCATCTGCACAAGAAAATCAGTATAATTCCTATACATGGGAAGAATAGTTACAGGTATTAAATCATACTACATGCAAGTGATTTTATTAGACAACCTAGCAATCAGAAAATAATATTTGTGATTTTCTTTGCAAATTCTAAAGTCCCCATGTGATGCTAATATTTTCACAGTTAATATGTGCTGTTTGTCAGAGAAAAAGATGTGGGTTTGTGTGTATGTACAGTTTTAATGAAAACTCAGTTCATTGTGGATCTTTAATTGTGTTTTTTAGCAAACTGATTTAAAGTTCCCTGGGGCACACATACTGTAGGATTGTGACATATCACACCAGGTTAAGTCAAACTCAAAATGTTATGTGATATGACAGCATGTAAAACACATGATTAACGCATCCACTGGGAATCTTGGCTTTATGAAAAATGGTACAACAGGGAAACTTGGAACACTGTCTGGTAAATTTTATTTTTTAAAAAATAAAAAGAGACTCAAAAGTATAATACTGTGTTAGGTTTTGTTTGATATGCACAAATTTCCCCTTTGAATAAACTGTTATTGTCCAAGATCAACAAATATTTGTGGTCAATGCAAATAGTAGAAATTCTACTTCTTTTGGAAAAGAATTGATTTGCTGACAAGTCAGGATATGATGACTGAGATCAAGAACCTAGTAAAGATCCATAAACACAGAATTTCACTCAGTGGTTCCTGAAATTGTAGATACATACTACTTTCTTATTGTCAAAGGATGTAAACCTATCATTTGCCAATACAGGAAGAACAGGTCTCTCTTCTTCCCTATGTAAGAGTAACCATATCATGTGTCTGCATTTGGTGGACAGAGACCATCCAGTATTACAGAGATATCATGGATGAGGGCTATGAGATACATGAGGTAGGCTTCAGATCCAGTTTACTCCCTCCCACAGCATTGCTAAAGTAGCTCCCAAAATTGCCCATCTGTGTGATAAGTCAATCCCAGCCTGACGCTTGGCAGTATAACCATTGGCCACTCTTCAGGTTTTATGGTCCTGCTCTAATGAACTTATTAAGAAACAACAGGGTTTTGTATTTTTTAGCTATCTTTTATGAGACCAAACTGCGATTATATTTGACAATTTTAAAAATTGATCTTTTATTGGAATCTTCCAGTCTTTTCCCTGCTGTCCTCACCAGCTTTGAATTGAATGGTTAATTTCAACTTTGATAAGGATAGAGTTTCAAAAATGAGTTTCACCAAGTTGTGTCAAAATAGACATCTGGAAGAGGACAATGACCCTCTCTCTCATCCCTTGCTAGCCTGAAGTGAATCCACGCTGACACTCATCTTCAGGACTCATCTGGACTGGAAAGCAAACCATAAATTCTTAAAACTGCTTGCTTCTTATTGTAAAGAGCCTGAAAAAAATCTGTAGCTTCCTCATTTACTACATGACTACTTCCTAACATGCAATAGAAAATGGAAATACGAGAAGTCTGGAACACACAAAGGAATCACCAATGTGGGGTCCTGTGTACTATTACTAAGTGGCAGAGTAAAACCAAGCCATGAGTAAGTACATCTTCAATGAGGAGGAACAGACAATCAAAGTCAGACAACTTAGATACACCAACATTAGTTTCAGCTTGTCCTGACAGAATAGAATAGCCCCCAAAATCTCCCAGCTGCTGAGGAATAGAGTCATGTATCCTTAAAACAGACCAAGGGTCCATCTTGCACTACAGTCCCAATTCTGTGATTGTCCTTTGAACTTTGTCCGTGAGGTGATACAGGGAAAAATTTCTCAAGCTAGTGCTACCACAGACATTACAGGCCCAGTAAGACTCCCATGAAAAAGAAGATGCACATTTGCTGGAAGCAGGGTTGAATGAAATGGGGCACTGAGGGTCTCTGTGTGAGTCACTTGCCTGTTACATGCTCCAGGGTGAGGTAAATCTAGTAGAGCTATTGGAAGGGTACAGCACCCTTATCCACTCTGGTACAGCCAGCATTTGCAGTAAAGCCTTCCAATACTTAAGTGTTGATATTAGGGCAGAAAATATAACTTTATCAATCCACAGAGGAAAAAAGGAAAGTTGTTAGGTGTGTCTAGTGCCCAATCTAGTATAATTTTAAAATAATTAGCTTTCAGTTCTGTACTTTTTTAAATTCATGATTCATTATAGATTAAAATACTGGCACTCACAGTTCCTACTGTATTCTGTTTTGTCCAGATTTCAGAATCTGAAACACTATGACATTTTTAAGGGTGTCATTTAACTATGGCGTTATTCACTAACGTATTGAATTTTCTATAATCTGAAAAAGATTGTAAGGACCAGATTAAGTGTAATATGAGGATGATGAGTGAATATCCTTTCAGTGGGATCACTAGAGATGGAGTGTCACAAAAAGAACTGTTTGTACAGGTTTCCCACAGTTCTGTTAAAGCTTTTACATTCTGACCTGAAGCATCCAACTGTTTTAGAGTGAAATTGTAAATCATGATGGATTATGTAATGTTTAACATATTTGCAAGACAATGAGCAACTATTTCCCTCTCTCCCTTCTTCTAGGAAAAATAAAACATATGTCCTATTCCCATCCTCCCATAAGAACAATAGGAGTGACTCAGGAATAATCAAATGTTCTATGTTCTGAATGCTCAAGATGTTAACTGGGATGTGTAAAATTTGCAGATCTAAAATGAAGCTTGCCAAAATTCATATTTTTCCTTTTTTTTTTTTTTTTTTTAATGAATTTCTCAAAGCCTAGAGCAAATCATTTTAGTCTTTTGTTGTTGTTGGTTTTGTTTTGTTTGTTTGGTTGGTTGTTTTTGTTGGTTGTTTGTTTTTTAAGAAATCAGTCTTTCTTCTGAAATTCAAAACAATATCCTCTCTCTTTTTTTTCCTTTTGAAATATTTTTCCTTATGGGCACTTTAGTTGAGACAGTTTGGAAATTGTTATCTTTCAAAGAAGCCTGCACTTGTGATTGTAAAGAAATATTCCAGGTAAATTACTAACTCCTCTGACAAACCATGGCAGACTTCTGTAAAGCATATAGAAGAATTTTGAATTGATGGTATGCTTGAAGTAATGTTATAAGCAGTTATTGACATATATACACACACAGAATAATAAACATAGTTTACTAGGCCACTTCAAGTGAATAAAGACATTCCTGAGGTCTGGACAGTTTTCTGCAGAGTGCTAGAGAAAGATAGGGTGCCTGATACCCTTCTAAGGACTCTCTGCCTAAAAATTCATACTTAGTACTGAGGCAATCTGCAAAGTTTACATCAAGTGTAGCCAACAAGCTTTTTCATTCTGCAGGTGCAAGGTAAATATTTCAAATGTTTTTTTGTCAGAGATGGAGGTACTAAAGAGATCAAATCACTGTAAGAAAAAACCCAGCCAGAAGGAGGATTTGTGACAGCCACATGGGAGCCTTGCTAACCTGCTGCCCATCAGCAGCTCCTGGTCCCTCCTGTGCTGGCGGTGGACTCAGGTTCCTCGCCCTGAACCAGAGAAGCAGAGCATGCTACAGAGGTCACACATGCTGTCTTCAGGAAGAGAAGCAGAGGGGGTGGGATAGGAGCTGTGCTCTGTGTGGGGGTTGTGTATGTGTGCGTCTGTGTGTGCCTCTTCTTTTAACGGCCTGATAGGCAGGACCCTCAGATATTTCAGGAGATAGACACTTACTGATTCACTGCTGCAGTCTCATGGAAAAGTCCTATGGAATTTAATAGGGTTGAAGCCAGTTGGATTATACTGAAATATAATATAGTTCCAGAGAAAGAACTTTAAAGTTAAAACCAACCCTACACCTCTAGTGTTTAATAGCAGTTGTTGTCTTCTTATAACCTTTTAAAACCAACATATGCATTTTTAATAGAACGCTATCTCTGCTGTATATTCCTTTGGGTTATCTTAAAAATACTATAGACAAGTTATTATTCTTTGCCCAGTTATATTGGATTTTTCTGGGAGAGGCTGTTGAAGTGATTGAGTAGTAATAGAAATAGATATCTCCATTAAAGAATAAGTAACCAAGTGCTGCAAAACCAAAGCAGTGCTCTTGTTGGCCCAATCCTTTCTTAAAACAAGATGGTGCAAAAGAAATGTTGTCCAGGTCTTACTCAGTGTACTCTAACTTTCTGCTTTTGCTAGTTGCATAATGTGAGGTTGGTGCTGAGCAAACACATAGAGGGAGAAAAGGGACTGTAGCCCCCCCAAACTTGCTATCTGAAAGCACAGTTCACTAAACCATAAATGATACATTACATTAAAGCATCAATGTTTAAGTGATTCTTGTGGAAATGGCAAGACTCAAATTTACTTTTGCTACAGAGAAGCTTCTGCTAGTGTGAGTGAATAACCTCTTTCTCTGCTGGTCTGCCAAGAGCTTCAGTGTGAACATGAAGGGAAAAAGGCTCACTACAGGATTTCAACAATTTATTACATGATAGGGGTTTATTTCTGCCCATTAATCCCAGGCTTTTTTCAAATGAAGACATAAAATTATGCCAAGTTACTGTGCGAGCCATGATATTGCCAGCTCTTAGCTGAGGCGAGAAAAACATTCAAATCTATTTCTTTTGGGATGGAGACACAAACTTGTACTGTAAACTTGTTCTCCTCCTTAGTCATCCACTCAGTTTTCAATGCTTTCTGCTATTAGTTGTCAACTTAACTGCTGAACTGTGGAGCCAATAATATTCTTAAACAGCTAAAAATACTGCTAATGTGAAAAATTTGCATTGAAGATACAATCTCTGGCCAACAAGTACAAAACTTTGCTTTATATGTAGGACTGAGGGGGGATTTTGTGGAGGCAGTTAACTAGAAACCATATTTTATAAAATTCTCAGATGTTTCAGAAGGTTTAGTGGAAGGCTCTATTTTTCATAAAAACCTCCAAGTAGTTACTGTTCTAGACAACCTAAAAGAGAAGACAGAGGACTCTAGGCCATGAAGCAAATTAAAGTAAAATTTTATTTTTCCTTAATAAAAGCAAAAAGCAGGTCAGTTGCAATTTAAAAAAGATTACTGATTGAATATATTTAAATCAAGTTCACATAACTGAGGGTTGCGAACATCAAAACAAGCAACTCAATATGCGAATCACCAGAGGACAGCGGAATTAACTGATCTGTTAAAGTGTAAATAATTTCAAAGTGAATAACTAGGCCTGTGCACATCTGAAAGGAAACTGGAAATCCTAAAGATTTATGTATCTGTATAAACAAATAAAACATGGACATGGAAATTCAGAATTGTATTCAAACTTTTTAAAACTGGTAAATAATAGATTCTGAACTTAGGCTAGAGAAATTACCACCCTTGTTACATACTCCTGAATTGCAGTTCTCCCTGCAAATTACTGAGCTTTGGCGCATTTATTGTCTGACTCTTCCTGCCACTAATACACCCACATCTCACCTTCAGGTTTTTTTCTGCCAGCATTCTCTGTCATGCACTGTATCTCTTTATATCCATGTCAAAGAGGGACTGGAGAAAAAGGGGAAAAACTTTCTTATCTACTTTCATTGTCCTGCCTGAAATACTTAGTTGAGTTAAACAATAAAAAAAGCCTTTTTTATTTTATTTTATTTTATTTTATTTTATTTTTGAATTCTGATGCACAGCAAGCTCTTTATCCATTTTTAATTTGCTTATGTTTCACATATGGCTGCTCTCTGCTCTTACAATACAAGAGATTATTCTCAGATATATGTTTCTTTTCTGTGACCAGAACATTCTCCAAGAGCATTTCTAGTGAGTGCTGTTCTTTTCCAGACTTTTGAAGAGCCTGCCATAACCAAGCCTTTACTATTGCAGGATGAGTTTCAGGAAGGGCTCGCCTAGCTGACACATTTCACATCGTGAAAGAACTCTCTTGACCTCTTCCTTTCTCCACAGCCTGTGGATGTACCTTCTCACCAGTCCCTGTATGCTCCTTCTACTGTGCCCTCCCATTATGCTGGAAACACATAGCCCCTCCAGAGTAGTCTGAATCAGTTTTACAGTTGACATCTTTGGTACCTAAACCTGGGATTAGAATCAAGATAATTCTGCCTCAGGTAAAGGACAACCAGACAGCCTGAAGCCCCATTAGGAGGTCCTAACCCTCCACCAGAAACTTTACTACTATATGTGGCAAGCAGTTATATTTTTGTACATTTCAGCCATGGCTCTAGAACATGGAAGGCTATGATGACCCTGTCAACAGAAGTTCAGATTTCATTTGTGAGGTAATGTGATGCCTATTCACCTGTTGATGCAGGAGGGGAGATTAGATGTGGTCTAATTAGGCTCCAACATTATTAAATTGTCTGGGAAAAGTGTATCCATTTTACAAGGTAAGAAACCTTTCTCTCCTTGATCATTCTCATTTTCCAGCCAGGACTCAAACTGTTTCTGAGACCATATCCCCTTGGTAAAAGGATGAAGATAAAAAGGAACAACATTTTCCTCAAGTAGTCAAACATCGTAACAAGTCCCTCTTTATCCTCTCATGGGGCCTTTTCCTATATTCATTTCCACCTCTGGTGGAACTTCTGTGGAATAGATATCCACACTGAACTCCTGCTAAATTATGATAATTTGAATTTAGCCTCCTGACCAATGCAATATGTCCTTCACATGCTTTGGGGAAGAAAAAAACAGCTTAAATTGGATATAGATCTGTTTTGTTCCTGCTGGTGAGACAAAGCCCTTTGGCACATACACTACACAAGTGCATTGCTTTCATCTGGACTTTGAAGAACACTGGGGATTTTAAAGCTGAATGGACTTAAAAAATACTTAATGATGTACTATCATTTGTTAATGGGAGATGCCAACCAAAATCTACTTGCTTTTTAAGTGATACATGTTACTGTTTAGAAAAACAAAACAACTTGAGTTGGATCTGCCATTAAGAAGAAACCTAAAATCATAGCCATTTGTAAATTGATAATTCACACATTTTTTGATCTTTTTTCTCATGAAATGGTAACATGACATGTCTATGGAAATAATGAAATAAAGGGTTGTGGGTTTTAAGAATACAATAAAGTATTAAAATTTATTGCAGCAGATTTGCAGCTACTTTTTGTAGTATTCCTGGCACTTCCTATCAGATTTGTAGATTTCCAAATATTATATTACTATATTTCTGAATCTTATTTGTGAGCTTGCATGTATAGTATTATTGAACTTGTTGTTTGCTAATGTAATATGAGAAAATGTTACCGTATCAATCTCTGCAATAATATCTGTAATTTAAAACCACTAAGGTATGCTCCTATTGTATCACAACCAGTAATAAGATGCATATATCATTTCGAGTATTGATTTTGTGCTGAAATCTATCAGGTAGGTTTGCATAGTTTTTATTAATTTTAATTGCCCCATAGATGTCACTAACTTAGTAGGATGTTTATTTTGAAATGCAGGGGGAGTAATATTGTATCAATTTACAGAGACTTTATAAGATTGAAAATTCTGGAGTGAGGACAACAGATTAGGGCCAAATCCTGCTGTTATGAAATATCGTTGCTGAGAAGAGGGGAGCAGAGGGGTGCTGTCAGTTGAACCAGACTACTCATGCAGAACCAGATAGAGTAAGGTAGGTAGGGATAGAAAATGTTCAGTGAATGTACCTTAGGCTGTGTATCCTACTTACTGATCAGTGCCCAGAATACCATAGCTGCTATTGGTCTCATAGGTGTTGAGTAGAAGGGTAAGTGGTCTCAGAGGAGGTAGCAATCTGTGGGTGGAAGGAGAACCCTGGTCCCACCCTGACCTATGTCCCAGCACCCAGCTGTATATCAGGCTATGGAGGAATGGCAGTTTACAAGCAAGAATGGCAAAAGAGACTATGTTAGTGGTTTTACACTATTTTGAACACCTTTTGAAATCCCTGCATATTTGGTTACAGCAAATATCCACAGATGAAGACAAATATTTATTTTAGACATTTATATGTTATCTTCAAATCAAATTCAACACGTTATGTCTGATACATATTTTCTCAGGAGATATTGTTTATGCTTATTCTTGCAGGCATTTTCTAACATTCACTTTTTTACATTTTTAATGATCTAATGCCACTGAACATTTATGTTCTGGGGAAGCTTAGCTGAACTTTCACAGAAGCCTTTGGTCTGAGTTGCTTTTCTTTCCCTATAACTGTGAGACTATGTACTACTATTCAGATGTAAAACTGTGCTATAGGGTAGAACCTTGTGAGGAATCCTATAGCATAAAATATAAAATAACTTACAGTAAGTGATGTCTTCATGAGAAGATAATATTTTACTCAGAAGTTCACTTTTTTTTTAATTACAAAATCACTTCAAAGAGTTTCAAAATGTAATGGAAACAATATGGTGTGGCTCTTGATGTTGGCTTCTACAATTAGTGTGTTATTAATTAAACTCTCGAATAATATAATAACTTGACTGTTGGATCCTCTCTTTGCATTTAAAATACATGCAGACTGTGGCTCCAGTTATAAATAGATCATAACCCTAAAGGCTTAAATTGCAAATTAAATTATTCAGAAACAAATTGTTAAATTTATATTATATTCCTAAAAAATATTTTTTATCATTTTTATTTTGTTTTATATACTATATCCAAACATCCTTTTTCACCAGCAAATTTTTGTTGCAGTAGACATGTGCATCTCTTTCTCCGTGAACACATGTGAATGTGCACACACATGCACTTGCACACTCTTACATTTAAGTGTCATTTCCTGAGCAATTATCTTCATGTGTCTAAGCAGGGATAAATTGGTCTGGCATAGAATTAACACCCCATTATTTCTGTTTATCTACTTTTTGAAAAACTGTTCCACAGAACTGTGATTAGTTATAGGACATTACGAGTTGCTCCAATGTTCCTGCTTTTGCTGAATCACCAGTAACATTTCTGCAGTCCCAACGGTCTTTAGAGAATGTTCCCGGTTTGACAATACAAAATCTTTTTGCAGCTCTTGAAAATCAAGGGTTTTTTTCTATTATGATTTAGCAGTTTGTATGGGAGTCATAGCTCCATGATCCATCTCCAATAAAATCAATTTATGAAGTTGTTTTGTCATACTTACCCTTTACTCACAGCTAGACTTAACATCTGTTACCAGCAGTGGAAAAGTCCTCATGGACTGAAGCAATTTTTGGTTTAAGAACTCAGTTTAAAGACTTAACATTGTTAAATCAGTGACCTGGAATATCTGAAATTGAAGTGACCAAAGAGACTGGGGACATCCAGCAACAAGTGTTACTGTATTATAAACTTTTGGCAGCCTTGTATGAGAATATTTGTTCAATCAGCTATAGAATTACGCTGACTAGATCTTTATGGAAAATTTTAATACAGAACACTTTGTTAGAAAAAATTATTTCAAGGCAAGTGACCTTTTTTTCCCCCAAAGATATATGGATATGATTAGGTTTCCTGTAAAAAAAGAAAATGTTTAAATAAATTATTTTTAGACTTTAGGGCAGATGCTACTTAGTACTGATTGAAACATTCTGCTTGATCCCAAATTTTACAAGTTTGTGTTTTGTTACAAAAACAATGAACAAATTGAAAGCAATAGAACATTTAAACCAATGCCATATTATAATCTGTCAGCAGATTATGCACAGCTATTTTTAGCATGTGTTGATATAATATAAAAAGAATACAGAAATATCCAAAAGTCTTTGAAAGAAAATTCCTACACTTTCCAAAATAAAGAAAGTTTCTAAAATGGCTGTTTTGTTGGTGGATTTTGTTGTTGTTTTTCTTGGTTTTGGGGGTGGGTTGTATGCTTGCTTTGTTGGTTTCTTTTTCAGAAAAAAAAAATATTACTATT
>JAAGNO010002441.1:71446-90037 GCA_033439905.1 Ceryle rudis
AATATTACTATTATAAGAATAACATTTAAATTATTGTTATTTTCCCATAAAGAAGAAATTTATCATTTTGGTCAGTTTAGACATCCATCCATATTAAATCTGGACTTTATCTATCTCAGTATTCTCAGGGCTGTTATTAGAAGCAGCCAAAGTAAGAGTCAAGAATAAGGCTATCCCATTTTTCCTTATTGTCTTATTTCTGTGTTTTCACAAAGAAATAAAAGAAGTAATTCAAAGGATGTTTTAAAACCAAGGAAAGCTACCAAACCTATTTCAAAGCACCCTTGTCCCCCAGTTGAAGGGAAAACACAAACTAGCAGTAAATCTTTATCAAGGTGAGGAGCAAGATTACTGATATCAAGTGCTAAACACACTGAGCGGGAGGGTGCTATCATCTGTGGATATTGGTTTTGTGTCTCCACCCACAACAAGCTATCTAGTTAACTGAGTTGCCAGTACAAAGCCAAACAGCTATAAAAGAACTGTACACAGCTGTATATATTCCTCTTGCAGAGCCACCTGAAGATTCTGCCACAAATCTAGTGTTGTCTTCCAGAGGTTTGGATGCCCTGGGGAAACGGGAATTTCTATGTCTCCAAGCACAAGTTTACCTAGTCAGGCACAGACCACTGTTTTGTCACCAAGATATTGCTGTCCTCCATGGCTGACTGTCTTACACACATCAATTGTTTTTCTTCAGCATCACAGAGGGATATATTTTGTATTAAAAATCCCAAGAAATTTAGGAGCATTCACATCTTTTCTATTCTTTCATTTGTCATTGAAATGCTTTCCCAATACTGCTAATATTTTGGAGAATATGGGTTGTCAGAGATAAGAATTCTGGGTCAAAAGCCTTCCACTTCTCACTCACTTGGAAACAAGAGACTGAGAGTCTTATCCATTTATGTTGCTATTATCATTTTGGCTAGAATTTTCAAAAGTGCCCTCCCCTACAAGTTCTTTTGCAAGAGATGCTAACATGGCTCTTAAACATAATCTTCCTGTCAGCCAGGATGACACCATGAGATCCACTGATAACAACAAAAACAACAGCATCCGATTATCTAGATCATAAATGTGTACCCTGTCTTGAAAATTGGTCATGGATTTGTCATCTAAGATATAAAAATTTACTTGCTTGCCTTTTGCCATAAGAGCAATGACTATGAATTGAATCATCTAATCTTGGAAAAAAATGTGGGAAGGACTTCCTAAGATTGTGTAACTTTTCCTCATGGCTCAAGGCAGGATCAGTGCAGTGTCTCACAGTTGCTTATTGCACTTCTGAAATGGTGACAGTTCCAGTCTGCTCATTTGCTTGCAGCAGAAGGAAGCATTGTGTAGTTCTTTTTTTGTTGTTGTCCTGGTGGTACTGATTTCAAATTTTATATAATTCCTTAATTAAAAACTAAAGTCAATCTGTGATTATCTGGCATTGGAGAATGGACAATTTGCATTTTATTTCAGTGGTTACCCATACATTATTATTTTTACTAATGGGAGTGTAGAGAAAGGGTTAATGTTTATATTCCATTAAGAATTTGCATATTGTACTTCATATACTTTATATCACATCACAGTTAAAACAGAGACGGGACCATTAGCTTAATTTTTTTCTTAAATACCTTATAGGTATTTTTGTGGACCACATTGTATGAAGGCAAAACCTCTAAAATTGTGTATAACTCTTAATTTCATAAAATTGTAATAGTTGGATGCAGTACTGTTCCATGTTTGTACACAAGAAGTTTTGCACAGGAAACACAGGCTTTAAAAAGCATTTTCTCCATACATTGATGAACTTCTCAACTACTCATTCTAAGCATTTATAGGGATTAAACATTTTTGAGAGCATAGCCTACAAATAATTTTCTGAAGTACATTTAAAAAATATTCATAATGATTAGGCCATAAATAGATGTATTACTAACATTCATTGGTCCCTGGTTCAACAGCTCACCAGGGAAAAGAGTAAAGAAACATGAAAGCTGATTCAAGAAAGTTGCGGGGGGAGGGGGGGGAAACTTAATGAAGATCTAGTGCAGTCAAAGATGTTACAAGGATAAAAATCACCTAATTAAGGGATAATCTCTTTTACTTTATAGTATTGGAGGAATAAATGACTTCAGAGATTGAGTAATCAACAAAGCTAAAATGGGGTCTTTAAACAATCTTCAAACTTGTTTAGAATGCTTGTGACAAAGAAGGCAGGATTATTCCAAATTCTCTGGTGATGTAAATAAACCCAACTCCATTGATGTTGTTGGAATTGCAACATCTATGTCAGCACATATTTTAACCTAGTTTCCTTTCCTCTCTTGTCAGGGAACTTACTTATTTTACAGTGCCATCTTGGTGATTGCATGCTGGTTAGTCAAGAGGCTGGCAGAGGAGGAACTGAAGTGGTGCAGTAATCAGATACTGAACAAAATCCCAGACCCATTGAGTTTACAGAAAAACTTCAGAGGCTAGCTTCCTCACATTAGATGCACAGGATTGGTTGGCCTGTTTGTGAAGGATGAAGTTCATACCTAAGTGCTTAAAGATACCCTTCTAAATTAGTAATAGAGACCTGATATTCCAGCAGGGAGAAGTATTCACATATCCAACTTAAATCCAAAATACCTATTACAGTTTGAAAATCAGTTATATCTTTATTTTAAGAAAGAGATCCAACATTCAAAATGCTGGTGTCTGCTTTCCTGAGTCACCTGACTGCTACAGGCTTGTAGCATTGTGGGAAATAATGTTATTATACAAAGTATTCCTTCCATTCAGTGATAAAAACAATGGGATTCCTTCTTTCCTTTCTTAGTTGAGGTTGGCACATGCTAAAACATTAAATAGCCCTCCAATCAGGTCTTTGAATCCAAAGTTGGCAGCTTCAGTCTGTCTCTAGTTACTGCCATTCAGAACTGTATGTGATTTTTTTTTCTTTCTTTTCCCAGCTAAACTAGACTTTCCTTTTTTTTTTTTTTTTTTTTTTAAATCATTGAGGACATAATTACGCTGAGCAGAGCCTTACTCTGAGTGTAGTGCTATTGACATTTTACCCAGCATGCTTAGTGCTGACATATTTGTCCTATAGATGATTAGAGACTATTCTATTAGACTGTCATATCCTATTTAAAGAAGGGGTCATTTTTTTTTTAATCATCTTCACTATATAAAGAGACATCCTCTGACTTAAATAGTAGAAAAAGAACATAGTTTAGACAAAGACAACACTGTTGTTGTAAAGAGTTCATAAAGATGAAAATTTGGGACTAAAATTCTCTGTTTGTGAGCCAGAGAGTGGGAAGGCAAAGCCTGCATTCTGTCCCCTGCTCCGTGTGTATCTACTTTAAACCTAACTTCAAGGTAGAGACTCAACTCTTCTGGAAAGAGTAAAGAAAATTTCTTTGTGTATTGCTTTAAAGTTAGGCTTCCTTTAAGCAGGCACTGATACAGGTGCCAAACGTTGTGTGTAACTGATGTTGAATAAGGTCTATGTGAGTCTTAGCTGCGATCAGCAAATTCATTTAAGCACTCAGGTTAGTACTAAATTCAGGCATTAATAGAGGAAAATACACTCCCAGAGACTCATTTCTTTGAACAAATGAGTTAGGCAAGTAAACAGCATTTTGGCTATACACTTTTTACATGAAAACAGGACTAATACACAGGGAGAGTTTAATTAAAAATCTAGCTCTTCCCTTGTCCTGTGCCTGTGTGCATACTAGGATTACATAAGTGATTTTTTTTTTTTTTTTTAAATCATGCAGAAGTGCTGTACTGTTGTGCTGATAACCACTACCATTTACATCTCCTGGTGAGGCTTGGAGAATAAGTCAGTGAGAGAGTGGCTGGGCCTCTCCCCAACCATATCTATCCCTCCTGAATACTCTGAACAGAGGGGGCCAATGAGGGACCACACACACACACACACACACACACACCCTGGGAAATTTTTGGTTGCAGAGGAAAATACCAGCCTAGTTTTGCCCAAAGTCAGTCATCTCATGACCCTATAAATCTGATCCTACGTGATGTCCATTGGAGCTCTCCAGGATCTCAGCAGGACTGAGTCTCACACCTACCCCTGAGGTGGGACACCTCTCAGGCTACACTATCCATATAATAAGACTGACAAAGGGACATATACGGTCCATCTGGTACAACCAATGAAGGGAGATACATTATCCACCTCTAAGACCAATCAAAGGATATGTGAACATTTCTGATCTACAGGACTTTTTACAAAAAAAGTCCTGGAGATCACAGGCTCCCAATTTATTTTCAATCCACAGAATATTTCCATCTTATTCACAGGTTAACCTCTATGTATATATATATAGCCATGTGTGTATGTGTATGTGATTCACTTCTTAGATCTTATAGAAATTATTACATTTATCATAATCAAATGTTTATTCTGTTTAGTATTGATGTATCAGTGTTAATGAATTGCTACTATCATTTACTTTAAGGTACTGTGTTACACTAAGCATTACACAATCTTCAACACCTTGTACTCTGTTCTTTCCCCACGTCCTTAGACATAAACTGTTGACCATGTCTGGGACTAGGGGTAGATCTCACCTTATTCTCTGAAGGAATCTGGAGGAAAAAGAGGTCTATTCTGAACCTTATGACTGGATGGGAGGGCATCCCTTATCCCCTTCCTCTTCCCCATTCACATTCCCCCCCCTCAAAAACTAATTATTACCCTCAGCCCAAAATAATTTTGCTGCTTATAGGTTCATTATAATTATATTGCTTTCATTAGTTGCATACAAGTTTACTCATATTCATACTGGTTTAGTTACGTTCACTTATCTTTGATTAATTGCCTTGTAGTAAGTAATGTAGTGACCTTGCCATCAATCGAATCTGTTTAACTTAGTTGATTCTTTGCTATATTTTACTAATTAGTTAAATCATTACTCTTGCTTAATAAATTATAGTGCTGCTTTTATCTGAGTGAAGTGCATTCCACTAATTTTTTTGGAAAGTAGAGTCTTGGTCAGGGCTCTGTAACAAGTAACAAGGGGGAGCATCTTTGTACATTTTCACACCCCTGTGACGCTGACTTTGTAAAGTACATTTAAAACTCTGAGAACTATTACAGCACAGAAAGTGACTTGTGTGCATTACTTAACAAATTTGCTACAATGATATTCTTAAACTCCACCTCAAAGAAAGAAGCAAGAAACAATGAGAGAAGGCACAGGGTTCCTTTGGCACAGGGTTCCTTTGGCTTACACTTTCAGAAGGCAAAGGTAGAAGAGTGCATATGTTGGGTGGGAGGGAAATGTGGACACAAGGACACTGAAATTTCCAGAGAGTAATCATTCCAAGAAACTTTAGCTCTTCCACCAGAATTTAAGAGTTGTTATCTTTTAATGGAGGTTTCAATTTGTGAGGAAGTTAAAACACCTAATACAATCTATTGGTTTTTTGCTTGTTTCCTTGGATATTGAGAAAGTGTGAGGCAAGCATGGCTCTGTTTTCTTTCCTTTAAGCTAATGGAGCATTTGCCTGAGTTTTTAGAGTTAGATAATCAAAAGAGATAGAGCCTTGAAATAGGAAACTGAGGCACAGCCAAACATTAGGAAAATTTTGAACTAAACCATATGTTTTTCTTACTATTAAAGTCACAATGCAGAAGGGAAGTTCCTGTGTCTCAACACATGGCTTTTAAGCAAGTAAAGAATGTTATAGCATGTGCACTAAAGAACAATTTAATTAAAAGGATACCCTTAAGCATTTTAAAATACAGAAGCAAACTCTTTTAAGGGATACAACTGCCAAAACAAACAAATAGAAGCAACTACAGATTTGGCAGTGAATCAGTGAAATTTCCTGCAAAAATGTTATAATTCCTTTTTTTGTGTGCAGTGTTATCTCTAAGTATCAGCAACAGTGAATGATCTTAGGCATGCAAAAACTAGGCATCATGGACTGTCAAAGCTGAAAGTAGTCCATACTAAGAGCATTGATTTTCACAATCTTGTATGAGCTTGGTCTGTTAGACTAGCTTTTGACCACAGACAAAGACCAAAGTTTCTGGTAATTTTAGGAAGATGGATGTGGACAACCATTAAAAGAAAGGCAAGGAAACTTACAGTTTTCTTTGGAAATTGTGGACCTATATAAGCTGTGAAATCTCCATAACATATGACTGAGAAGCCCAGAAGTGTAACTCAGGTGTGCCTGGCCCTTTGGTAAAAGTCTAATTGGTCAAATGGTCCAGGACATAATCATAAACCTATTGGATTCTGTGGAAATAATCTACTGAGTTCAAAAAAGTCAAAATAGCACTATATTTGTGAATGTTAGCTCTTTGGAAATAAATACCTCTTTGGCACAGTATTTTTTTCCTTTTTCTTTTTTCTTTTTTTTTTTTTTTTTTTTAAGGGAAGAACTATTATTTTTGAACGGCATTAACAAATCCAAGGGCAGTAAGTTTCATTTGTTTGGCAACTTTGGCTCTTACTGCATATCTTACTTAGAAACACAAACTCCTGCAGACCTTTCCAACAAGTCCTTTAATCCCTCTGCTCCCTCCACTGGCTTCTCACAGAACTCTGTATCTGTCTGAAGGCCTTTATTCACAAAGCCTTGGATCATATTATTAAAAGATCAGTGAAATACCAGTCTCCAGACTGCCCTTGGCAACTTCATGCCCCTGGCCCCTGGCTGACTGGGTTTCTCCATGAGGAGAATGTTCAGTTGTCATTTGTACAGAATAGGCAACTTCACACAAAACTAGTGCAAACCAGCCCAAAGTGTTGGAACAAACTTCAGCTTTTCTGTGTATCTTCCTATCTAAACACAAGAAGACTGTCATTAGCCTCACCTATTGTAACACATGCATGCAGACACACACAGAGCAATCCTTTCGCGGATGTAAGGTTAGCAAATATACAACAATGCACTCAACTTCAGAAATAACTCATCTGGCAAGAAGAAGATAGGCAAACAAGTGGCATATGTTAGTGTTCTTTAGCACACTATTGTAAAACACAAGGATAGTAAGTATAATACAAATGGGTAATTAAGATGAAACAAGAGCTTGCACAGAAGAGAGTAATGGAAGACCAGGTGGAAGGAGGTCAGTCAGCTGGTCTGTCCTCCTGCTCCAGGGCAGGATGAATGGAAAGTCCAAATATAGATGAATGAACATTTCTACAGTAGGCCCAATCCTAACCACAGTGAAGTAAAAATTTCCAGTTCATCATCCTTCCTGAAAAATCTCTTTTTGAATGCCCTTCCTCTTCCAAACACATATACGATGATCAGTAATTAAACATATTTTGTGAACTATCAAAATGAAGTTTTCGTATGCCACTCCACACAGAAAATGTTCATCACTGTGGACATAAATCAGCTTTACTCCACCAAACAATAGGCTCAGAGACTGGCCAAAAAGACCCACAACAAAATTAGCTTTGAGAGTGTTGACCAGGGTAAGTATTCTGCTTTGTCTCAATGGAAACTGGCAGTGCTGTGAGCTCCAGAGGCCACTGGTTCTAATCGAGATTGTCTCAATAGTTTCCTCCTCCTTGTCAGCAGCTGGACAAAAGCAGGATTAATGCCTAAGCCCATCTGTACTAGTTCAGTACTGGGAAGAGGAGTTTCCATGAAGCCATGAGATAGACCTTCGGGAGTAGGCAGGATGCTATAACAGACAGAGTGCTGAAGGCAAGAGACAGAGACCTGGGGTCAGGAAAGGAGTTGTTTTTGTGGCAACAGGCCTGAATGAAGTCATGTCTTAGCAAAGGATTTTACGTGTAGCCTTGCTGGTTTTGTCATGTCTACTTAAAGTGAAAAGAATTGGTATAATTATGGTGTGCCAACAATAGTAAAATTCTTAACCCTTGGTCCATGCTTATATAGGCCCAAATCCCATATAGATTTCAACATATGCTTAGACTGGCACATGTAAAATATCTCATTTAATTAAAAGGTTTCATTGACAGAGCCTGTAGTTAAAAGCATATGTATGTCTGTAAGGACTCACAGTAATATGTTCTTAGGACAAGAGCTGTCCCTCACACCATGCCTGTACAGTACCTAGCCCAGGGAGGCATATCATTACTGCGGAATAATAGTAATGATGTACTAGAGCAGGAATTACTCCGAGTTTGCCTTCCAGTAAGAAACTGACCCCATCTCAAGTTCCCAGCATTATCATACATCAATGGAATGAGATTATTGTTTCCTCTAATTTGAAAATTGGTGGTAGGGCCCAAATGCCCCTATTCAAGTTCATTGTGATAGGTGCTGCATAGCAAAGAATTATTTTTGTTTCTTCTCCAAAGAATTAATTATCACTGTTGGTGGCACAGGCATTAACCACTACCATCAGCTGAAAAGTTTATTATGGATTGCTTCTTGAAATACAACTTAACTTTTATTGGAAGTTTAAAGATAAATAAAAACAGCTGGAGGGGAAAATACTATTAAATACTCTGATGAGCCCCATAATGTTCCACTTAAAGAAAAAATTCCTCTTGTTTCATTTTAAGGACTGTTGTCTGCTGTGTTAAAGTTAGCTTTTCTTTCATGTGGGACAAGTGAAGCTGAAAAGGGAATTTACTTAAAAACTGTATATTGAAATTGCTGCTTAAAGCTTAGGGTCAGTGAAGTTCCAAGAATACTTCACTGTTTCTGTAATACATGGTCCTTCAACTTATGCTTCCTCTATAACTTTTACGTAGATTTCTAATTAGACTTCTTTTAAAACATTTTAATTGTTTGCTTTCCGTGGACAGACAGAATGCCAAATGTTCAGAATCCTCTCATCTTTGAAAGTGACACTGTTCCATTCTGAGGTCTGGATTTAAATTGCTAACAGGAGATAAGCTCACATACACAAATAAAGGCTGGCTGAGACCAGTCATGGGATAAGAGTACAAGGAACAGCTCATGCCAGCACACCCCATATTTTCTGCACCCTGAAACAGGGCCACATTTCTGGCTGCAAGAACAGCTGCCTTGAATTGAGGAACCACCCAAAGAGTCTAGAAACAAAGAAACTTAAATGAAGTTAGTAGGAAGGAACACTCAGATGGGGAGAGGGTTTACAGGGTACAGAATTGGTGTGTATCTATGCAAGCTCTAGTAAAGCATCTTTCGGGTGGAATAGTATTTGGTAAACTCTTTAGGTTCTTATAGAGTGTTTTTCACTGTCACATCTGAACGCTTTTATGTAATGCATCGAGTGTTATGAAATGTTCAGTTTTCCTAAAGACCAGACTTGCTTCATATGCAGACAGCAAGCCCAAGAGACCAGCTTCTGGTGTGGCCAAAGTGTGCAGACTGGAGCATGTGTGACCCCGCAGGCTGGGTCATGCCATTAAGCATGCTTAGATAGGCTGCACCCAAACTAGTGTGGGTCAGCAGAAGATGGGATGTCACACTTACAGCTGACTTGATGTGTCACTTCAGGAAAAATTCAAACCACCTCTCAGGAAGGGCAAAAATATCTCATGGTGAAATGTAACAGAAGCCCAAAGGATAATGAAGCTGTACATATCCTCACTTCCCACTCAAAGCAAAAGCCTCACTCTTTGAGCCTTGAAGGTTGTTTTAATTTCAAGAACTGCCCTGATTCTCAGAGAAATTAGTAGCTTCAACAGGAAGGAGTTTTTGTTGATTCATAACATTGCCTCTGTGCAATTCCTCAATAAATACAAAATTGAAACTGGTTTGGATAACTAAAACAAGCATGGATTTTTCATCTTTCTTTGGGTGACTGTGTGTTTGAAAGAACTCAGGTGGATTTCATATCTGTGTGGTACATTTGCTGCTTTACAGAGGACTGATTACTCTTGACAATAAGGGTTCAAGATTTCAGGCTGTACAGAATTCCACTGGAAGTAAGCACCCTGATGTTTGGTGCCAATGTCCTGGTGACTGGAGGACACAGAAATCCTGGATCCATGTGGTTTAAGAAGGCTTCCCAGACTGGTGTGGTCTTTTATGACAGAGGAGCTATGACAACTTATCACAGATACTTGTCCTCTCTTCTGGTGCAGGCTACAGGCACTCAGGGCTGACAGAAAAAAAAACCTTACTGTGATAGTTGGAGTTAGAAATTTAGGTGGCAGCTGAGAAAAGGGTTAGCTGGCTGAAAGGCAGCCTCCCACCACAGGCCTTGGGTAGTTTGCTACATCTGTTAGTCTTCTGGGAAGTCCAGATACATGACCATCCCGAGCAGCGTTAAATGAGGTTTTATCTTGGCAGAAATAAGTAGAAGGAACACAGTAGAGAGCAGACAGTTCTGATTAAAAAAATAAAAAATAAAAAAAATCTTTGCTTTATTTTATTTGTTATTGTTTTTATTTTGCCAGTAATTTGCCTGAATGACTATCTTATTTCCATTTTTGGATATGCAGGGTTTACTGGAAGATTTCTATAGCTTGTTTATCTTTAGTACAATATCTATATTTATAGTAAAATAATAAAGAATTAAATAATTTGATGCTGAATCCTTTCACCACTTCTGTTATTCAAGTTTCATTTTTGAGGGAATTCTATGTTACCATGTTATTATTTCTTAAATGAATGAATGAATGAATAAATAAATAAAAACTAAACAAAATTGTAATAAAAAAAAAAAAAAATCAAGCTAAATACAAATATTTCAGGGATGGATTTTTCCTATTTTAATTTACTGCTCCACTCATACTCCCAAATACAGTCTTGGGACTTTTCCCCCAAAGATGTCCTGTGTTCAACTTTCAGAAAACATATACTATTCTTATAAATTAAATACTTCTACTAAATTTCCTGTAAAGTCTCTGCAAAAATGAAACTTTCCAGTTTTAAGAATCTTCACCAGTATTTCCCCAAAGCATTAATTTTTACAAGTGCTTTACTGAAACTTATATCACATGCCTCAACACTGTCTATATGATCATTATGCATTTTTTATTTTTTATGCAATTCCTTGAAGCTCAGATTTTTTAAGGGTCTGCTATAGGTGAATAATAGCAGCAATTTAAAATCTCTTCTGTTGGGATTAAATTTCAAAGCCTTTCAAATCATATGGGAAAAGCCAATATTTTTAGTGGGGAAATGAGGAGGGGATTGATGTCAAGCTGGTAAGGACCTTGAGTAAAATTCTAGTTTTACAGCAATGAATGCAGGTTTTCCCCTGGCTTTCTAGATTCCAGAACTGAATTCTAATCCCTATCATTGTGCCTTATATACAATGAGATGAGGTCTGAGTTTAATTGCCTGATAAAACTGTCATAAGATAAGGGTTATTTTAAAAGTATATTTGCAACAAGATTCATATTAGGGAGAGTTTACAAGTTTATTCTCCTCCTTATATCTGTGACACCATAGAAGAACCATGACAGTTTTCTCAAACCACCAACTACTGTAGCAAAACCAGGAACTATGAATATGACAAGACAGAGGGAAAGAATATAAAATGTCTCTGACTAGAATTGGAAGATATAATTTCTTTATGCATTGAGAAGCACAGGAGGAGTGAGTCTCCTGAAGGACATTGGCTTCAATAGACTTCAGTGAGAGTTTAGCTTGAATAAAGAGTTCAAGACTGGACCTTGTTCTCTAAAGGAAGAGAGGAGTGTCCCCATTAGACACACTGTACACAAAAGAGGAGTAAGAGTTATAACAGTAGCATGCTCTCCTCCTCTCTCAGCTGTGTGATCAGAGAGGTCAGAACCTCCCTGTTTGCTGTGAACAATGCCTTGGAGCATCAGTCAGGAATCTGTCACTCCAGAGCCACATGCTGCTCTTTGGAAGCAAAAACCTTCCAGCCCCTGGCATCAGAGCACTTGGGCAAGAAGTTCAGGGGGTAGGGGGGAAGGAAAGAAAAATGGAAAAGAAATAAAAAGACAGAAAGAGGAAGAAAGAGGAAGAAGAGAAGAAAGGAAGACATGCAGTCACCATTTTTGGTAGTGATACATTACATCTCTTCTTTGGTACCATCTTCTATAGAAACTGAAGTTTTTCAAAATAAAGCTAATAACCAAGTGGAACTGATCACAAACAACATTTTGTTCCTCTGTCTGAAGTGCACATGTTTTCAATTCACTCGATAGCTGTGACTGATACCACCAAAGAAACATGTTCAGAATACTGCCCTTTAAAAAAATCACTTGGCAGCAAAATGCATTTTCGTAGCTGGTTCTTCAGTGAGAGTCAAGTAAATGGTGCGTTTCATCACTGTTTTCAGCTCTTAATCCATTAAGATCATTGAGGCATTCTCAGAAATTGGGTGAAGAAAATGGAGAAAAAAGGGCTAGACCAAAGGAGCTTTAAGACACCTGGGTTCCCCTCTGAGCCATTCATCATACTGTAATGGAGAGATCACAGTCAGGTACTGTTACAAAAGCCAGGTTCTTGCCTTTAGTTTGTAGGGTGGATGGCCTTATTCAATGGATTTATGTAGCTTAAAGGAGACCAGAACTGGTCCTGAGAGACTGAACTGTGCACAGACCTTCTTGCTCGTGGCAGCAAGCCAGTCACAGTGAACAGAGAGAAGTGTTATTTACCGTATTTGAATCACGATTTGGTTTCCAGCACTCACTTCATCCAAAGTTGGGGGGTGGTCAGGTGTTAATTGTTGGTGCCAGCTGATTTCAAAGAAATAAAAAAAAATAAAATGGCTAGACAGACATTTGGCAACAAAGGTCGTTGACTTTCAGTTGCCTTAGAGAAAGATGCATCTGCTTTGTTTGACTGCCAATAGATAAGGTGCATATGAAATTCCCCTTGCAAATTAGCAAGATAAAAGTGATTCTTGTCTCCTTGGATTGATCGTTTTTCCAGTGTTTTAATCATTTTGAAGGCACAGCCCTGTTTTGGAATTGGTGGGGAATTGTGTTGCCCAAGGGAAAGCCCCATGAAAAATTTCTACACCTTCCTTCCTGGGTGAGAGTCCAGGCTGCTTTCTTGTGTCTGCCTCCTGAACTTTGTCTGCAGAGTATCCAATAGTCCAAAGACAGACAGGTGAAATGGCATCTGTATCACTGGAAATTAAGGGACTGAATTTTGATCCTGGTTAGGAGCAACTTCTTCAATCATCATCTTCCCTGCTAAGGCCACGCTCTGCTCCAAATCCCAGCAAGATGTCAGGACATGTTCTGGCCATAAGATACGTGAAAGTGTTACCTGTAAAGCAAGTGTAAGGACTGGAAAGAGAAAATACAGTTCATAGTCACTGAACACTGTCAGGAAAGGGAGTGTTACAAGGCACAGTCTAAATGAGAGAGAGATCTATATGCAGCATGTAAGGCCAAATTTATCTGAAGATTGTCCTTAATTTGCCAATCATTTTTGGCACAATTGGTTCTAGCTAAGATGACTATAACTCTGAAGTTAAAAAATGATTTGCAATTGAAATATGATAAAATAGTTTGTTAATGCCATGGACAGTGGTCTGCTAATGCTATTTATTTCAAGTCTGAACTTTCTCACGAAAGAAAGAAAGAGAGAAAGAAGGAAGAAGGAGAGAGGGCTTTTTTTTTTTTTTTTTAATGTGTTTGCCTTCACGGCTTTGGAGTGCTCACTAATTCCATCTGTCCACAACAGAGCCATCGGAACGGCGAGAAAAAGCATTTCCATATGTGCAAATTAGCATCCAGCCTCTCTTAATCTGTGCAGTGCTCCTCTGAAGTAGATGGTGCGGATGGCTGCCAAACCCACTAATGGCATTCAAATAAAGGACTTTATTGGCTTTAACTGCCACTTTTTCTTTTTTTTTTTTTTTTTCCTTAAGATAGAGAATGCATTCCCCCTCTTATTTTATTTTTGTTCTGATATTTTCACTTTGTACTTTTACCATTGAACAAAAAGAAGGCTCTGTGTAGCTCTTTAATGGGATCCTTTTTCTCCTACAGATGCGTTCTTTTACTTTCTAAAGAAATCTCACCATTACTTATTACACAATAATCAACACCTAAAGCATATCATTCCAGCTCTTGGCCAGCTTGTATTTCCCAAGGAAGTTCTTTCTCTTTTCTCTGCTTTTCAACAGCAGAGACAGGGCTGACATGAGATACATCTTGCTTGGGATCCTGCCTGCACTGTGAGTTCATATGAAAAGGAATCTGTTTATTTGCTTGTTTGCTTGCTTCTCAGATTTTCAAGGTCTGGTACATTCACAGCTGCAGCCGAGGACAAGTAGAGGTGCCAGCAGTATTCTACTCAGGGTCACTGTCCCAACGGGTGACTCTGCACCCAGCAAGGGCTACCATTTGGTGTATGTTTTGAATTTTGAACCACTTGATTATTTTAATGGAAAACAAAGGAGATGATTTAAGCCTAAGAAAAATGTAGGTCTTATAGCAAAAGTATCCCTCCCATTATACTAAATCAATCTTTATTTTCTCCCTACTATTTCACCCACCCTCTTTATCCTACTTCTGGCAAGGGTTAGGTAACCATACCTGAGGCCTTCATGATCTCAGATCTTTCTGAAAATACCATGGTTGCTAATCCTGACTTGACTAGAGTTGCCAGCAATAAAACCACAGTCTCTAGTGTGTAGCAGACTCCATATGTTAGCCCCCTAGTCTGCTAAGTCACCACGCCAGCCTAAATTTGAAACATTTCTAAAGTGTTATACAATGTTGTAATAATGTTTTTACAAAACAAAGGCTGAGTTACTGGAAGCCATATTCATCCAATCAGTGTCTTATTGAAAGAGGAATCTTGATGGTAGCAGTGGTGACACAAGCTATAAAAAATAATTTAAAAAATTGCACTAAAGTCTTTAAAAGGAGAGCACTGACTTATTAGGATGTGGAAGTTGGAAGAACTGCTTCAGAAAAAGAAAGTAAGTCTCAGTTGAATGTTATCTCACTTTCCTGAGGAAGAGTACACCCAAAAAACCTCAAACTGAGAACACAGTTGACTTCATTAAAAAGTTCCTAATTGCTAAAATGCTGCTTATAAAAACAAGAATGGACACTGCTAACTACAGACTGAGCAGTGTCTGCCCAAACAGAAAACCTTCTACATAAGCAGAACTTTCTCAAAATACTATCATTGCTGCTTGTTGCAGAATTTTTCCCATGTCAGAAACAAAGCCCCAGCAAATCAAACTGCTTACAGATTGACTCTGCACCCCAAATTTAGGATAATCAGAAAGGATGGATCTAACTTGTTTTCTGTAAATTTCTAATCCTACAAATATTTAAGCAAGTATTTAACATTACTACTTGGATGTTCTTCCCTAGTGATGTTAGGTACTTACACAGGAAAATGGTAGAAAACAAGAACTCATGTATTATATAAATCTATATTAATCACATTGTTTTTTAACTCATGTATATCTTTGGAGCACAAAAACTCCAAAAAAACAAAAGTCGCAATTCCAACCATGAGATGGAAAGACCACCACACTAAGTAACAATAACACAATTAGAGATTGCATATAATTAAAAAAGATTTATATTAACTTTATATTTCATTCAAATACTTTTATGAATAAAAGAAGTGTTGACCATGTTTACTACCCATGGGCTGTTTTTCTCTGTTTTACTCAAAGAATAGGTTTTATGTTCAATGGTCAGAGTGCTCATTTAGAAAAACTAGTTTTCCAGAGGGTTTCTCAAATACTTCTAGAACACATTTATCAATATTTATTTTTCAGAAATGTCTGCACTAGAAATTATATTTTTATTAATAGCTTGTACAAAAAAAACCCCTAATTATTTAAAAGAGCCCCAGGCATCATTTTTCTGGGCATTATACACAGGTTGACTAGAATACAGTTTTGATTTAAAAGGATTACAGTTTTAGCTGTCAGGACAGTCAAAGAGCTAACAAACATTGTGTAAGCTATGCTCCAGTAATCAGGACAAAGAAACAATTCCTTGTGATTTCAGTAGTGATTTCACTACTGAGCAATCGAGCACGCAATGGTAATACCAAGGCTCACTTTAAGTAAATGATGCTTAAATGCAGGGGGAAAAATTATCAGATTATCTCACTTGCTGTGAATGACTCATTAATCTCTATTTGCATTTCCTATGGAAAAGAACCTTAACTACCTGATCTGCATGTGCAAATAATAATAATTATTAAATAGTGAAAGTAGTGTAATTATTAAATAATGCAACAATATCAATCATTACTCCTATTAATAATAAATCATAGTAAGTCTCTTAGAACTATGCATGTCTTAGCTGCAATATTCAAACACAGATCTGAAACATCTGCCTGGATTTGGGGTTCATACTATATTAGTCACTGAGTTCAAAATACACAGTCCGAAATACATATTCTTTGGCATTTTGGATTTTAACTCCCATTCCACATTTATTCTTCCCCTGGTCCATAACTACCTCTGAAACAGAGGATAAAAATTCTGTTTAGAAAACATGGGGATCCAAACCGTCTCTCCTTTATCATCAGTGTAATTGAGTAAATGAGGTGTTATGATCCTCATTTTACACCTAAGGAGATGAAGGCTAAGAGAACTAACAACAAGAGAGCCATTGACAGAACGAGTATGGAGTTTCAGATTCTCTTACTTCTTTTTTCCCTGTTTTTTTTGCCTACATAAGTTTATCTGACAATGGAACCCTGTATGAAATGTTATCTTCATAATAGTTATATGAAATTTTTTTTTGTTTCCAGGAAAAAATGATCATTCATAATGTCAAAACATTAATTCAGACATATTCAATCATATATGCTTTATATACTATCTTTATGAAGAATCAGAAGATAATGCATAAATATTGTATAGTTAGAATATGATGTTAACATGTTGTCTGAGTACTTTCTAAAAGCATGATCTAAGCAGGTTTTGAGACCAAAAATAGTGTTTTAAAACAATTAGAAAAAGCACTGAATTGAAACAGTTTAAAATATTTTGAAAATTCAGTCTTTCTTTTCTAAAATCTGTTTCTTTACTTATTATTTAAATTTGATGATAGATTTATTTGATAGTCTTGTAAAGGTCGTCAAGAGTCAGGGCAAGAGTCAATGAAGGAGAAGAGAAGTAAATATAACTTCTACTTTTATAGAAACAAATATACTTTCCCATGGTTCCTTTTCTGCTTTACAAAAACATCCTCTCTTCTGACATAACACCCACACAGACTGATGTAGAGACATTTTCTACAGAGCACAAGTCAAATGAAAAAAACAATTTCAGAACTTAACCTGTGCATGGGTAGCAACACAAGAGGCTTTTCCTGTTTGAAATGAAACTTAATTGTCATAACTTTGGCTCTTCTCCCAAATGATGCTGATATAAATTTTATCAACACTTGTGTTTCTGCAACATGCACATCCAGACACATGCACATTGACATACACAGACACTCATGCATAGATGAACAATGGCAGCAAGAAAAGAAAAAGAAGAAAATATATAAAAATTGCAACTCTCATTTTAAATCCAAGTCTCTTTGACTCCAGTGGAGCTGGGCTAATTTACACCAGCTGAGAATCTGCTCTTGTATTTATTTTAGAAAAGATGCAATTTTATCCTAACAAGCAGTTTGCAAGGCCTACTTGATTGATTTAGTTGACTCTGGCTTTATTACAGCTTAATGTGTTCACATCACTATTGTTAAAGTTGTTTCAGCACTTCTATTATTACTGCCTAGTTTTTGGCATTTAGAAGTTTATAATAATAATAACAACAGTATTATGTACTTTTATAGCATCTTTCTTCTGAGGAACTCAAAGAGCTTTGCAAACAATAACTGCTCCTTAGAACCCCTTGGTATAGCAGATTATATTGCAGCACATTTCACTAGCGGTTCAGATTCTGATCTCAGTTCACATCAGTGTACATGCAAACTATCTATGCTACAAACGTGACTTTAATTCCTTCTAAAATAAAAACAAAAGCAGAAATGCCCTTTACAAGCGCTGCCACCATGCCAGAACAAAACTTCACAGTCCTGATTCCCTCTCCCTGGTACTAATTTTGAAAACACTAGGTTTGCTCCAGTTCCTACTCTCCTTGTGCTCATTGTAGCTGCAAAGGCATAGGGAAACTGCCTTAAAGAGATAATAAGACCTTCCCTTCTATAAAGAAAATTCCTCTTGGCTCTACAAAATAATCTCTTTTTGTTTCTTCTGAAAAAAAAAAAAAAAAAAGGCTGTTGAGCAATCTGGAGCAAGATGCTTGTTATTTTTAGCAGAAATAAGAGAGAGATTTTGAGGCTACTTTTTTTTACACTAGTGAATAACCTAGTCCTATATTTGGTCTTTGGGACTAAGGAATAGACAGCCAAACATACTCTACTTTGAAACTCAGTCACATGTTGAAATCAAACTCTCTATAGGATTACATGAACTGATAAAAATTGGATTGAGCCTAAATCTTTACACTCCATTTGTGAGAAGACATGTAATAATTCATCATCTTAAGGGAAAAAATAAAAAGTTTTTTTTAAAAGTGAATGCAGAAAGTGCTTAGCACTAATTTTTTCACTTACTAATGTAAAACATAACAACAATAAAATAAAAAATACAAAGAAATTTCAAACAAAGAAAAAGCTCTGAATTTAACTACCCAGAATGAGAACTGTGAATAAATTGATTTCTTTGTGAAAACTAGTTAAAGAATATTTTCATTTCAAACCAATATGGAAT
>JAAGNO010002441.1:93325-109364 GCA_033439905.1 Ceryle rudis
CTTCCATAGGATCAAACCTCCTTAAGGGAAAAAAATTATTTTAAAAAAGTCCAAATACATCCGTTTAAATGCATGTTTTTTTTTTTTTTTTTTTTTTTTTTTTTTCTAGATTAGATGCCACAGGAAGGTGTCCAGTACTCTGGTCAAGTGAGCAACTACTTTTAAATGGCTCTATCAGATACAATCCTCTTGCTTCATTTTGTCCTGTGCTGCTACTGTCTCACATGGGACTGTACACACAATGAATGCCTGAGGGATCTATACTCATGTTTAAAAAACAGATAAAGCAAAGACATTTGGCATATTTAATAACACGTTTAAATGACGCCTGGACGTAGATACATCACCCAGCAGGTGACCAAAGGTGTCACCTCAGGCTGGACAATTAGAGCCTAATAATAGTAGATAGTATTAATGTTCGTTATTTAACTTCTATTTTTATTATTTTTTTCTACCGTACTTTATATTCACACACAATGCAGCACATAAATTGTTGGACTGCACTAATAAGAATACTAGGATCAATTAGAATTCATTTATACATAATTGGATAAAAGTTGTCAAATAGCCAAAGACCAATCCTGGGCCTTACTCAAGCACAGGATTCTAATTGCAGAAAATGTTGATAGCTCAAGGAAGATTAGGAGTCATAGGATGATGTCCACAATAAAAGTGGACACCTACATTTTGATTAGTAATCAGTAAGAAACATGCAGAAATCCATTATTCTTGACATTACCATGAAAGTTCGTCATCTAATTCACCACCTAAAACCACTCAGTCTGTCTGCATGAGATGTATTCCCAGAAGGATCCATCCAGTAGGTTTGCTTATAACACCGCCCACAGATCAGGCTTTGACTAAAACGTGACTGGAAGGCAATAAGGCCTCCTATTACAATCCCAAAGGACAAATATTTGAAACTCTGGTTGAATTCCTTTCTCAGACTCCTGTCTGAGAGTCAGTTCCTGATTGCAGTATTTGTACCTTTCTGTAGGGCCTCATGTTTCTTCATTCCTGTGGCAATGAACCTTTGCAGTACAAGCTTTCAGCAGTATAGCAATATCCAGGTAGGTCAGCTGAACATGTTCAACTTTGACAAAAGGTCCATATCCCATTTGGTATGATGTTCCATCACATTCTCCCATTCATCACCACTCATGATTGAAAATTTTAGCAGAAATTTAAAGCAAAGAAGAAAAAACTGGCAAAATAAATTATCAATATTTGTTTACTTTGTTCCCTTTTTGCCAACCCCCAGAAACCTGAAAATCCAATACTGACAAAGAAGATAAAGAATAGCAAATTCAATTTAAGAAACATAGACTAAAATCTACAGAATAAACTTGTAAAGAAATGTGCTTTCTTCACTTTTGCCTATATTGCTCTATTTTTGAGAGGAGACAATATAGAGTATCATTATTCAAATGTTCATTAACATTAATGCAAAAAATGTGAAAGCAAGACTTTAGTGTTTCAACAAATATTTTGTAGCTGACATTTTACTGTTACATTGTGCTTGTGGGAAACTTCACAAGACTGCAGAATTTGCATTATATTATATTTACCAAACGTTGTAGCAATTACTGAAATTCAGTAGGTTTTCTGAGAATGGTAGCGTATAGGACTTTCTAAAAATTGAAAGTGTCTGTGAGTTAGTTGCTGGCAATAGTTGTGGCTCCCTATTCAGGACCAGAGAATATATATTTTTTTTTTCAAATAAACCTCTTACATAAAATTTAAAATACACAATGTCATTATGTCACTGAATTTTGCTGTTACCTGGACTGTAGACAACTCTAGTCCAAGGAATTTTGGGTATCAAAAGAAAAGTTCTGGCACAGGTACAGAAAACTCTTTCTTCTCACCTGGGCTTCTAATGCATGCTTTGTAGAATAAAACTAGGATATACACTAGCAGCCTGTTAGATCATTAACAGATATTTTCTAAATGAAATGATGACAGATAACACAGAATCATTTCCAGTGCTCAGACATGACCCGTATTTCCCTTACAATATGAATTAGTCTTAAAAGGATGGGAATTTGCACTGGAGAAACCTATGTTCATATAAGAGCACTTTATGGAGTGAGCAAGTCTTTTCTGATCAATCCTTGTGATTCACAGTGTAGCCAGTAAAACTGCCAGAAACCTGTTGTATGTTTCTGTTCAAGGAAAAGTGTATTTCTTTGCCCTTCCCAGATTTGCCTGGGTAGCTGGAGAACCCTACCATTCACTGCAGAGTTACCAGTGGGAAGCATTCCTTTATCATTTTCACAAAATGTTCAAGAGCAGTACCAGACATGAACCAGAGATACGCTGCAAGTTACAAATTCAGAGCATTTGGGTTTTAAGTATAACACTCAGAGAGACTGAACAATAGCAAAAGTAAAAGTGAACCATGTTATGTAATAAAGCTTAGCACTTTTCATGAGTTAAGGATTACTATTTGCACATTAAAAATAGAGAAGACCACAGAGACCACTAAAGCTGGGATCAGAATGCATAAAGCCCTGAATCCCAGATCTTGCCTTCAACCACTAAACCACATCTTCTATAGTTAGACCTTTTTTTAAGTCATGAAGCTGCTCATTACTCAACATTCTGCAAGTAGTTAAGCACTTTGCTGAATCAAGGCCCACCTCCTGGAGACCAAAGACTGCAGTTCTTACTCAGGCATTTATCCTTTGTAATCATGTAACTGGAATTTTTCTACAGGAAAACACACTCTTTTTCTGCACTGCAAAAATAAAGCCATTAGACCCTCCAGAGTTCATACCTTTTTTGTAGTGTATCACTCCAGTTTTAAGCTGGAATACACTCATAACTATTGCACTGTTTAAAAGTGGGAGTAATGTAACAGAGAATCAGGCCCAAGGTCCCCCGTCAGATTGTCATGATTATGCTTCCTCATCATAATCAGCTGTGTCTGGTATTGCTACCACGGTCCTGCTGCTACCTGATATTATATTGATACACTTAAGAGGCACAGACAATCTCACTGAGAACCTGGACACGAAGATCTTTTCTATTTGATTGTATTTTATTTGCAAGAAATAATATATTAACTTGCATTAAATAATTATCCACAAGCTGGAATCTGGTCCTAAGACTCTGAGTTTCTAGTCATGCATAGCTAGCTATAATTTTTCATCTGGAGGGTACCTTCACTATGCAAGCTGGATGAACGGGTTATTGTATATTAGATCTCAAATGAATATCCATCACTGGCTTTAAAAAAAAGAAATAAAGAAAATGTATTGTCTCATGTAGTCTCTGTCTTTCACATCTCCATTTACTCAAGAGCCATTTGAAGTTCTCTTTGTGTCTGCTCAGATAAATGGCCAGCTGGCTCCTATGCATAATGCATGCATTGTCACAGGAGCAGGGGCATTTGGTAACCACATATGTGATGACTTGTGTGAGATCCAGTCACCTGCATGTTCATGCTGCATTAGTTCATTAGGCCCCTGCATCTCTTGGGTACTGTTCACAGTAGTGTACCACACTGAGAAGGCCAAAGTGGATGAAAGGACAGTTTTGACCTCTTCTGTCTACTTGCTGGTGCAATGATAAGCAAGTTTAAACCCTGTTCTATTCCACGGCCTCTTAGACTGGGCAAGAGACAGAAGGCTGCAGAGACAGTATTTTTCCATGCTATCATTTAATTTGTTCAACATATTACCCCACTATTTGGGTCCACACAGTGGCTGCCAGTTAAATCTTGCATCATAGGTAGAATTGAAGTAAAGTTTGTAAGACAAAATATCATGGAAGCCTTGTCTATATTAAAGATCTTCGAGTTAATTACTCTGTTAGTTGCACTCTTAAGCTGCTGTTCTGCCTGTTAACACATTACCCTGTTAATTCAGCTGAAATTCACTGGTAAACTCAGAATATATGCTTCTGAGGACTTGTGTAGAAGACCATGCAATGGTCAGTGAAGAAGTCAAAAAGCTCTGGATAAGATCATTGTAGGTGAGGAGAGCAATTAGTGTACTATATTCTGGGTTTTGGGGTTTTTTTTCCCAGATTTTAGGAAACCTTTTCTTTCTCAGCATCTTTGGCTCAAGATACTGAAGGAAAGGTCTGTAAAAGACACCTGAGGTGGGCAGAGCTGATAGGAGTGATATGCTTGCTCCAGGTCACTTGCAGGTACACAGTTTTCTAATGTGTGGAAATTTGTCTAGTGATCTCTCCTTTGGTATCCCAACCTCTAAATCTGTTCCTGCTGTCAGTTACTTTTGCTGACATAACCATCATTATTCACACAAACTCTACAGAGGAGGAAATGTGAGGGACAAATCAGGAAACTCTTGCATCAAGTCTACCTCTTTGGCTATAGGATCCCTGCCCAAAGCTGATCTTGAAGCCACTGTAGCAAGCAGGTGACTGTGTGTTACCATGGCATTGCTCCAGGTTCAGGAAGCTGCTCTGCCCCTGTGCTCCCTCCTGTTTCGGCAGATGCTATTCCTGTATCAGACCACCATGCATGGTGTTGCGGGGGCAGTAGCAATGCTGTTTTGAACTTACCACTGTTTGTCTGGGGCAAAGGAATCAGAGCTAAACAAGATAAAAGTCTAAAAGTCTGGATGGGCTGTCATCCCATTCTCTGCTGAATGCTGAGCTTATTGAAGACCTGCCGCTGACTTCAGTGTACCTAGAGGACAACAGTCTTATGCTTCCTTGAGCTAAGCAAGTTCTCTCAAGCATCAAAGAAGAAAATCAGACCCAGGAAGAGGACATCTGAATTTGTAATCTGCTTCACTAAATAAAATGAGGCAGCAGCTGAACTCTTGTAAGATTATAAACAGGGTGTCACATCCTTTTCTAAACACACAATACATGGCATATCTTCCCCAGCACCACCCCTGCCCACACAGACATACATACACTTGATCCATGAGCAGTTTTGAAAATTTGGGCAGTAGAAATGTTTGTCACACCCACAAGCTATAACTGAAAGAGGGGAAAGGGAGAAAAGCCATACATTTTGGCTTCATGCTAAATAATTGGCTTTTTGGCCTCATGCCATCTCAGCCAGCTTATAATAATAACTGGCTTTGGGCCAAGGCTTTTTAGAGTAAGAGAGAGAGAACGCTGCTTTCTCTTTCTTCAAAAATATTTGTTAATAATCTCGGTATTACTCATAATCTGTGTATCTTAATTAAATAAAAATACCTATTTTACCTTCCTCACTAAATGAAAACTGGAGGTGAGATCAAATTATTGGCAGCCCAGAACCACTCTGGACTACAAACACGAGGCATTGCAGGGACTGTTTGTAGCTGGCTTTCTGGTTAGGGCCCCTGCTAACTCAAGACCACACAAACACTTACAGTTCGATTGTGTGTGGCATGAAAACAAGAAAAAGGATGAAAATCTACAATGAAAACGTACTGGTTTATTGAACCGTGTCTTGAACCTTAACCTGTTATCCCTGAAGGTATAGCACATTGTCTCTGCATGATATAGTAAATTTTAAGAGGACTGACTTTATCTGAAAGACAGAGTTATGATGATGTCTGACATGATATCTTTCTAATTTTAGAATGAATCCAGCCAAACTACATTCTTAATGGCAAGGACTGAAGAAGCATAATTCCCCTAATTCAAACATGTGAAAAGAACCATCAGGTCTCACTTAAATTCTGTTTCCTCTGGTCTCCATGTTGGTCTTACTATTATTATTAAAATCCCTAGAGACAAACTGCTGTAACTGAATAAAAAGCACCTTATGCATCTGAGGTGCAACCACAAATAATAACTGAGGGAAGCAGAAATAATATTTCATGGGTTTTGAACATAAGATTCAACAATAAGGAAAAGAACATAGCCCGAAAGAGGTTGCCATTAAGTTGCAGGAAGAACTACAATGTAATGGTTGATGTAATGATAGATGAGCTTACAAGATATTTTCAATGATGTCCTACAACTTGTACATTTTTTCAGATTAGTTAATAATTTATCTTCCTCCTGTCGTGCAAATGATATTCCTAAAAATTCTCCATGTAAAAAAGTCTTTCTCTTAGGTGTTTAATGTTACCCATCATTATAATTTGTATTAGATGTTTAATCTATTACTGCCCTATGCTGATCTGCAGAAAATGTATCAAGAAATGTGTTAGGCATACATTAAGAGCGTGTAGTCAGTTCATGCTGGACATATACCCAAAGCCCTATATGTTAAACCTTGTTACCATTCACCTCCTTAAACCTTGTTTTTGTAGCCAAAAGCTGCCTGACTGGGCTGAAAACCCTTCAAGAACAATTTTTGCCTTCAGATTTCCAGCACCTCTTGTTTTCTTTCTTCTTTTACAGTATTTTTAGTCCTTCTACTTTGGGGGCTGTCACTAAGGGAGTGATGATATCACAGGAGGCATTCAGCACTTCACAAGATTAGGTCTCTGGTCCTTGCCAAAAATTGGAAGCAAGGTCTTCAATTAGAAAAAGTCTTCATCAGAAAAAGAAAATAAAACTTCCTGTTCTGAAATTGGGCAGATTACATAACAAGCTGAGCTGCAGCTGCCATAACATCTTCCTTTATAGTCTTTTTATTCTCCTTATTTATTGCTTAAATTCTTTTGATCCTATCAGACACCATGAATGTCAAGATCTGTAGGGTGGAGACTATTCTCTTTGTTATTTGTATAGTGCCTTGCAGAACTGAATTCTAATTCCTGATTAGCCTGTACAAACCAATGCACAGTAATAATTAACAGCAATAATAACGGAAGTGATTGAATTGTTTTCAATTTCAGAACTGTTCATGTCCCATTATTGGTCAAATTTATACAAATTTATACAAATTTAAATAAAAACCGGAAAAAATTAATCATTTTTCAGTGGACAAACTGCAAAAAGAGGGTTTGCATTCTTCAGGTTTAAGGACCAGGTAACACGATGACAGTCTTTAAGACATGACTGTTGAAAAATGTATTTTCATGAAGTATCCTTAGAAATCTCATTATTTTCACCTTTTCTATTACAAGTTCAGCTGGAAGTTAGGTCTTGAGTCACAGAGGCTGTACACAAAGAAGTTTCACTCCCAGGTAAATCTGGATGCTTTGCTCTGGTGGAAACTGTTTTATAGACTGCGGGAGAGTTTGTGACTACTTTGTACAAAAGAAGCACTTTAGAAACTGGACTGCTACTTTTTAGTGCGGTTGCTTAACAATGGCCAAGAGCAGATGCTATGAATTGTCTGAAAAAGGAACACCTAAGGTGGAAAGGTAGAGCCTGGGCGCCAGGCCCTCCAAGGCATAAAGTGCAAAGGCTGCCCTGCAGTGGAATGTTCTGGCTTAGCAAAGGCCTCATGCAGGTTAGCCTCAGAAAGTCTGAGGTGCTCCTTAGGATGCTTGTGGGGCACAGTGACTGTGTCCAGGTCTCCTGGCACAGCTCCCACTGTGGTGTAACTTAAGAGAACCAGTTCTAAGAGCTAAGTGACTGCACAGGGCATTCCGTGCAGAAACTGAGATTCCAGTGGTGGCTTGTGCTCATTATATAGTGTGAGATCACAAATAGAAGTTTTCACACTTGCCCATCTGCCACCAACTGACTCTAAAGAGCTGGTGAATCATACACTTAAAAGAGGGTGAATTTTTCCCTGCTGCCATTGGAATGTGTTTTGAAATTAAATATGCACAGTACAAAAGTTGAATAACAAGGTTGTTCTGATCACATCAGACACTGTGTATAATGCTACAGACATGAGGGCCAGGGGTCTAGGCCAAGATCATGGCCCTTAGTCACAGCATCAATGAAAGCTGATTCTTCCTTCCCCTTGGTGTCCTTTTCCATGTCTGAAGAGACTATTGAAAGAAAGATTTCTTTGAGATGAGCCAGGGAAAAAAAAAGGGAGGGGAAAAGGGTTAAATAACGTAAATATGGTGAAAAAATATTATTTTTGTGCTTGCATATGGTGCTTTTTTCTCTATATATGCATACATTTTCCATTTGCTATTTGTAATTATGGCTTTGGCTTTACAATGTATTCATCAGTGACACTGTGATCCTTTTGTTCTGCTGCATATTAAAATGGTTCAGAAGATAGATTCAAAAGGTCTCAGGTTCCCAAGAAAGAACATAATAGGGTAATGCATGGCAAGAACAGTTTCTGCTTTCTGCAAAACAGGAATAAATAAGGAAGCTATTGCATTACACTTTGTGTATAGTACTGTACTCTTAGTTAAAGTGTTAGACAGATTCTTATCCATTTAAAATACTAGTTCTTAACCTGATTTGTGTCTTGAAATAATTTTTAAGGTTCCCTGTGCTTGCAATGGAAACCAGGCAGGATTTATAGAAGCATTATAAGCACATTCTTTTTTTGAAGAACAATATTAATATGATCATTTTGTTCATTCAGAAAAAAAAAAAAAAAAAAGAAAAGAAAGAAAGAAAAAAGGACAAAGGAATGTGTTTGTTTTTCATTCCCACTTTAAAAGCAAGTTTTCTTTGGGTGTGACTAATCTACATGAAGTATAACTGTATCCATTACCCATTGTAGGTTTGTGCAATATGTGACAGCTGTTTGACCCTGTAACTAAAGTCTGTCTTGCCAAGGAGTATGCTGCAGTGAAGATAAAACACCCTTTATTCAGTCTGCGGGACAGAATCAGACTCCTTGGTTCTCTGGTTGCCAGAGAGACTGTGTATTATATGTATCTGTATCTCATCTCAAAACTCTTTCCAGCCTCTGACCTGTATAGCCCAGTTGTGGCAGGAACCGAGTACACTACAGATGTCATGATCTCAGCTGCCCCAGGACTCAATTTTGCCTCAGGTATGGTACCCGATTCTCTGGAACCTTGTTTTTCACTGTCCTAAACATAAGTGCCACATGGTAAATGTGGTCTGGATTCATTCACACTGCAGATGAGGAAGTTGTTATGAACACAGCTGCATTGCACAGGCTCTGTAATGTGGGTAATAGTCATTATCCCTGTGATGTGTTCATATCTATGTACCTCAGTCAGCCTTGTGCAGTGGTGGGACAGTAGTCAAGTGTTCATCCAAAATCAGTGTTTGTTGCTTTTACAGGCTTTCCACATAATCACACGACTATGCAATGCAGGGTCAGAATGAGGATACTTCAGCTTGCCTTCATGCTACTAGGTCCAGAACTAGATCCAGTATTGCTAAATCAGTAGGACATTGAAGCTAATTTACTTCTTTAAGAAATATCAGCTCAAGTGCCAGTAGGTGCTATCCTACCTGCAGGACCTTGTAACTTTGTAAAGGACTGGGTTTAAAATACAATTTATTCTGTGCTAGTTGGGCTGCCTGTTTAAGTGCCTCTCAACTACACTGTGGAGACATGACTTTAGGACTACCAGTCCTCAGATTCTCATCCGTAAACCAGATACAAACACTTAGTCCTAATCCCATTTCTTGTTGGCCTAATTGTATTAAAAGAAGTGCTAGCATTTGATGAAGGTCTTGATGTTAGTCATTATTTCAGGAAGTAATAAATATTCCGTCAGTTATTTGTTCCCCCTTAACACACAAAAGTGATTCTTCCCACACCTTAATTTTCCAGACCCTACAAACCTGGAGGTGATGAAATTAAGGAAAAGGGGGGGGGGGGGGAGATGAGGAAAAAAGAAAAAGGATGATGAGGAAAAGATAGGCTCACCTTGCAAATGTAGATGCCCTGCTCTTAAACATCACAGACTCAAAAATACTTAAACACATGCCACATTTTAACAACATGAGTAACCCTGCTGACTTCAGTAAGAGATGTTTAAATTGTTTTCTTTAAGGAGTCTGCAGATCAGAACCACATTTAACACGTGGCATTCATGTTTAGTACAGTGACAAACAAGTCAAAAATATGTTTAGTTAATTCCTCTTCTTTATGCCTTTTTGGAATATAGGTACTATGGATGTTTACATAAAATTAACATTGGCTATATACCATTGACATTATGGTTAAATAATTAGTGTTATATGAGTTGCTAGTAACTTGCTGTCATTCACTTTCATCGTGAATTTATTTCGTCCCCAAGGAAATTTGGCCACATCCCTGAACTAAGAACTACTAAATAACTTTTAAAAGCATTATTTCTGGTAGGCTCAGTTGTGCCTTTTTCTCATGATAGGACTTCCAACTAGATGGAAAAGTACTTACCCTGTGTTCAGAGCTGTGAAGGATAAAAGCAAGCTAAGCAAAACATCTTCCTAATTTCCATCACTTCATCCTTCTCTTTTCCTCACACATTCAGCTTCTTTTATCTTTTCCTCTATCAGCTTTGCATATACTTGTCCCCGAAACACGAGCAAAAAAACCAAATTGATATTAACCCTTCACTGTTAAGACAAAAGTGACATCTTTGATGCACTTATGTGCTTACACTCAGGCAAACTACACATAGCCTGGAGAACATGTAATTAGGTGACTGCAACCTTTCCAAACAAGCTCTTTCCTTCTGTCTCTTATAAATTAGCAGATTTTCATGTATCTATATTCTTCAATGGTGTATATGAGGGATAAGAAGTTGGATATGTTGCTATTTTGAGAATATTGCACAAGTCTCTTTTAGATACAAAGTTCTGCTTTGCACAAAGGTAGGAGAAGAATGATCATCATATTGGTTGTATTTTACTCCACTGAAACACAGTTTTAGTTCAATTCTGCTCAGCTCTTGCTTGGAATAGGAAATCGGGAAAGGCTGCTGCCACTCACTGATGCTCAGGAGTATCTCACCTCAGTGACTCCTCCAGGAATTCAATGGGAGGTGAGAGGAACTACTCTCATGGTACCTTGTCTGTGAAAAATTTAGCACCTCCTCCAACCCCTGGAGTTCCCACAGGCTCTGCTGCTCAAAATGCAGCTGTTAACTGACAGAAGTGGAGGTATGATACTTGGACATAGCACATGGCCCTTTGAGAACTTGCTCTGTGACTTGCTTTGTACATACACCAAGGTCTACATTCATTCTGCTCATGCCCTCAAGTGAGCGGCAATGAGCTTGAAGAAATACAATGGTAATAGGCAGGAGATACTGAACAGAGCTCAGTGTTTTGCTAATACAACTACATCATGTCCCAAAGTATGGTCAGAATAAGTGAATCTCTGCACTTCATCTATCCTTTGTAAGTTTGCTGGTGAGTGAATGCTCATTCTCCTTCCTCTCTTAAAACCACTTTATCTGCTGATTTGTCTTCTACTCTTTTGTATGCTTGTGGTTCAGAAATACCACTATGACTTATACAACTTTTACCTCTGGCATCAACTTCCTTGAATGCTTTCCTATCATCAACCTATGTCAGACATTTCTTCAACTTTTTTGGAAGAATTTCACATTTTAAATAATTTTACATACTGGTACACTGATAGGTTTTAATCTGTGTGGATATATTTGCTCATATGTTGAGCAATCTTGCTGCAAACCGCAGTTGAAGCAGTTCCAAGAAGAGATATGTGAGAATAAATGTCTTTAAAAGAGTGGTCCTCTCGAATGAGACATTTCATAATTTCCCCACATGGAAATTATGATCTTGGGAAAGCATTGCCCCAACTACAAGGGATGTAATCTTCTATTTCTCTGATTTTCTCTTGCTATGTAATCTTTCCATTTATGGAGAGAAATAAGGTCCAGAGTCATTTGAGATGAGCATTTTGGTGTCTCTAGGAAGCCTTTAAAGAGAAGTCAGAGAAATAACAAACTGATGGTCAAAATTCATGCCTATTTAACATTTTAACCATTCAGAGCATGCATAATAATTCATTATGTCAAAGGCAAATTAACGTGGTTCAGTGAAAAAGAGTGGAAGTGATTCTCTCACTGTTAATGGGAGGATTGCAGAGTTGTAAAAGAGGAGGGAAACTCAGAAATGCAACAATGCAACATGCAGAAGAACATACAAAGCTGCAACAAAAGAGCTGCCCTTGTTTGACCTTCTTGCAGTTTGAACTTTTTATGTATCTTTAAAGTTCTTTCCCCCCCCGTATATAATCTTTTTGTTTTGTAAAACAATTCCAAATTATGAAATGCACGTATTGTCTGCATTTTTGGAGTTGAAAAAAATTATGCTTTACGTGTTGATTTGATGAATTCCCATGATAAGGCTGCTTACCTCTCAAATCCCTCTTTTCCTTGTTATGATTTTTTAGAATAAAATTTTAAACAAATATCTTCCTGTCCTTTCTAGTGATCAGTCTCAGAGAGAAACATAGAAAGAGTCTCAAATGCTATGCATGAAAACAAAGGCAGAAGAAGGGCTAATGGGTATTCTTCTAAGCCTGGGGGGTCACCATTCACTTCCTCCATAAGCTACACTCTTCCTGTGTGACCTTGGACCCTATCCCACTTCTTGTTGCTCTGTAAAATAGAGGTAGAAATACTCAATGTTACACAGAGGTATTATGAGAGAGATAAACATCAAAGCCTGGGAGGTGCTCAAAGACTATAGAGATAGAGACAAGATAAGTACTGTACATAGAAAAAACTCCATTATATGACTGAAAACCCCAAACAACAGAGCTTTAATCTTTAGACTTACAGTTTAAATAAAGCCTTGTCATATCCCATTGTGTAGTTTTCATGAATGTTTATTTCAATAGCCCTGTTGCAGTGACCATCTGGAATCATTCAGTCGTACAGTACCACTCCAGGCACTAATTAATTTCTAAGTCTTGAGAACAAGGGCCTGAGACTTACCAAAATCTGATCAGTGTAAGACCTGAGGGATCAGGTCAGATTGGCTGATACCAAGCTCAGCCAGCAGCTGGCTTGGTATCAACTTGTCATGGCTTAAGAAGTTGTTAGGCACACACTAGGCTCTGGAACCTCTGTTCATATATGCACTTTACACATGGAAAATGAAAGCTAATATGACCTACCTAAGCTGACTTTCAGTGCAGGCTAAGGGCACGCATGCACTGATGAGTCTGAAGTCATTTAATATGGAAAGATCCCAGTAACTAAACAGGTACTATTTTGTGTGTACAAAAGCTTTTTATTTCCACTCCACTGCAGTTGCTAATCAAGATTTAGTCAGCACTTCTTGCTGTTTTTCTGCTGCTGGAAAAAAAGGCTTGTATATTCATTATCCTTTTCTCTGACTCACACTCAACTCCAGAAGTTCAGAAGGGTAGGAATGGATCAGGCTCTCTATCAGTTCACCGTTCCCTCATATTAAGCTGGGATCAAGGCTTTAGAGTCCTCAAAGCCTTTGTGTAGGGTCCAAGAACACTGTCTCAGGACAGAAACTCTGCTACAGTGAACAAACAGCCTCTCAAGTGTGAGACTATGGTGACATATGAAAGTCACAACAGAAAGAATGGATGGCAAAAGGTCAATATCTGCTAGAGTAGCATTCTTTGCTTCAAATACAGCCCAGTTTAATGAGGAATTCAGGTTTTCATGACATCAAATGTCAATAAAGACCGTTAATAAGTTTGCATATAGACCGTGAAATAAATTTATGGAATAGTAAAATAAATGAACAATGTAAATAATCATTATTTGAGCTAAAACGGCTGAATACAGTTGCGTCCTCACAAACTGGGGTGTGGGGGGGAAAGTAAAAATAAAGCACTACGACTTAAAAATGATGACATTAGCAAGTTGCTTCTCCAATGAAATATTGTGGAATAAATATGATGGGAAGCTGGTCAGTTTGTGCCTGATAAATAATCAAGAGCTTATTTTTTACCACAGTCCGTAGGGCACTGCTTTATCTTCAGAGGTTGAGCCAAGAAAATTCGCATGTTCAAATTGTCCTGATGAAAGAAAGCAAATGTGGAAGAAAAGGAGCGGAACTCTACAGATCAAGACCAGCACTTCTATTTTCCTTTGGGTTTCATCTCTATGTTCAGCAAAAATTTATGCATGCATATATTTTCCAACAGTGTATCTAGATGTAGCTTTGATACATCTGCTTCACTGTAAACTTGGCCCAGTGGATATGTCATTTAAGTGGCTACTTTCTTTGTTCGAGAGGTAGCATCAAAAGATAGGGCTGTTTTAGGAGTGAAGTTTCAAGATTCCAGTGATCTGCTATTAACAGAAAGTATCTTGTGATCCAGTAGATTTTGGGAAATGAATTCCCATTTGTGTTTTTGAAAGATAACTTTTAACTGGTTATCAGTATTTCAGTAATGTAATGGGGAAAGAAATAGATATCAGAAATATCTTTTAAAAAGTACTTCTGCTACTCTGCCTATAAATTAAATAATTAAATATGTAAGATCTATAGTTAGACACCTACAGACTCAATTGAATAAACAACAGTCTAATAAGGTGAATTAAATCTATAAAACAGTGGAACTCATACCAGCATGTGAGACTGAAGATACCCATCAGTATATCTATTGCTTGAATGTACTAGTGTTTAGGAAATTTAACCCACTATATGTTTATGGCTATTTATTTCTTCCCTTCCTCCCACACACCAATTATTTCATTCCTTTGGAATGTGACTTAGTGTGGAATATTGAATCTCTTCATTTCAGGGCATGCATAGTGTTTACCTGTAACTTGTATGCTACTGTATCTTAATGGGATCTTGAAGGAGAGTTCAAGGTTATTTAGTTTCCATGCTTAACTCGTTCTTGAAGAGGTTTAAATAGAGACTGACAGCATGCTAATGTTTGATAATCAGTGCCATCAGCTAAGGGGAGAATCGATGATCTCCTAATACTTCTGTTGGGTTTACAAACAGATCCTGAGACTGAAAAGTCAAAGTCATTAATCAGCCCATAGTATGATATACCTAAGACAAACTACATCCTTTCAGCACATTAAGCATGTTGTCTCCTGTTCATGCATGTTATCTTTCAATTTACATTTTATGCAGATTTGCCTAGCTCTATGATCTACGATCAATTTTCTGGCTACGAGGATGTTTTAAATACTTCCAGCCCCTTTTTTAGGTTTCACCATTTTCATTTGAAGCTGAAAATGCTGCTGAGTGAAGCTGCAACTACGAGGTGGCATGTACTGAGGAAGGGGTGAAATCTCTATGTGATACACAGAACAGCCATTTGCAGGGAGAAATCCTGCTCAGGAATGGCTGTTAATGAAAACAAACTTACTAGCACTACTGTTTATATACTTTTATATTTTTTTAATGTTACTTTTTGTACTGCTTATATTAATTAAAAGTAGATCTAAATAATAAATAACAAAATTATTATTGGTTTTATTACAGTATCAGTCTCAGTCAAGCCTACAATTTTTTATACTTGAGCTGTGTAATTCCAGAGCCATAAACCAGTCTCTGTCCTATAGTGCTTGCAACTTGATACAGCACTGGATATACAGATAGTTCAATAAAATAAGTAACACAGTGAAATATATTTGAAAATATACCTGTAGTGGGTTGCATTATTAATACCATTTAAAAAAAAAAGCAAACTCAGACAAAAATGGTCATAAACATATTTTCACAGGTTTCCATTAGTCTGGAGGTCTAGAATTTTCTTATATCTTACCAATTACTTTCTTGGTGCTATTTCTTCTCTACCAGTTCAGCCAGCAGCCTGTGTTCCTGGTGCTTAAGGTCTTGAAATTACTCTAAAGTGACAAATGATGATGTATGTACCCACAGTTCAGTACTTTTCCCTTTGAGTTTAACCAGACTGAGAAATGCTGTGGCCCCTGGAAATCAGAGTCTTAGTTCTTCAGCTTTGGCAATAGAGAAGGGAGGCATTCTGCATTAATATGAGATTTTAACATTTGGTTTGGAAGTAGTTTCTGACTTTCACAAACCTACATAAAAGACAAGTCTCTTGACATGCACCTTGTGCTTTAATCACAAGAACATCCTTAATTAGAGGCAAATTCTGACACTGAGTCAAATAGATCACTCGTGGAATAAGGTAGTCCTCAGTGAGAGTGACAGTGGCAAAATCTGGTCCTTGATAAATGAAAGGCAATGCTGAGTACCTTCCTAGGACTTTGATGAGAATGCACAGTAACTTCCTTGTCTAAAATTCTGAAGTGTCCCTGCCTTCCCTTATGAAAGTAAAAGATTTCTAAGTAAGTTCCATTATTATTATTTATTTAAAAAAAATCAGTAAATTATTCAT
>JAAGNO010002442.1:0-13556 GCA_033439905.1 Ceryle rudis
CCGGCCCGGCACTACCCGGACACAGGGTGCCGGGGCAGAGACAGGCGAAACCGCTACCCTGAGGCCGACCGACCTCCTTCTCTTCCTCCCAGCTGCTCCCTGCTCTCAGAGAGAAGAAACGCGTACAGCCACCTCGGCATCTGCCGCTAGGGCCCCCCCCGCACAGGTCGCCGGCCGCTCGCCCTACCTCTCCTCACGGCGGCCGCGGGCGGGGCTGTTACAACAGCCGCAGGCTGAGACCCCGGGACGGTCCCGAGCCCCACGCAGCCAGAGGCTCTGGCCAGGGAGCAGTGTAGCCACTCAGATGCGACGGAAGGGCCGCCGCGGGCGCGGCGCCTGCGCGCTCCCGCCTCCCCCGCCCCGAGGGATTCGTTTCCGTGAGCCCGCCATTTTCGAGAGGGCGGAGGTGCTGTTGCGGCTGTGGAGAGCGGTATGGGTGAGCGGCTCTGGGGGTTTCTTCCTGTCACCTGTTCTGTCGTAGGGGCATCGGGAGTCAGTGGCTAGATCTGCCTGTGCCTCTTGGTGCTCAAAGTGGGACGTCAGTTTCCGCTGATGTCTTCTCGGGAGGTTGAACAGCCTTTGCCGAAGAGGTGTTGGGGCTCTCAAGGCTCCGTAGGCGCCCGATCCCGGGCGGGAAGGCGGCGGTGTTGTGGGAGAACAGCTCTCTGCCCCAAATCTGGGCTAGGGGCGTTAGGCCCGCAGTCCTCGCAGTGGGCAGGGAGAGCCCTCCGGCGGGAAGGCTGCTTGTCTCACCGTGGATCAGGGAAACGTCTTTCTGCCTGTGTAGCGCGTTCTTATCTCTAGTTCGCATCGAGGAGGGAATTTTATATGTTTGTGTTCAAGACGTCTGTGCGTCTTGTTATTTCAATTCCAGGCAACTTCTTTTTGGGGGGTGTGAGTGTGGTTTGTGTGTTTATTTTGGTTTGGGGTGTTGTTTTTGGTTGGTTGGTTTGGTTTTGGTTTTTTTTTCATCTGGGGAAAAAACTCTTAGGAGATGAATGAAGGAGGAATCGGTCTGTTGAAGCCACCGCTGTGCTTCATACAAGCACTCGAGTTTATTGGCAAAAGCTGAGGGGTATCGCGGGAGGAGCGGTAGGGAGCGGGAGAGTTGTCAAAAACGTGTTGTGGGCTTTCTTTTTTCTTTCCTCTTTGTTCCTTTTGCTCCATTTTTGTTGTTGTTGTTGTTGTTCCTCTTGTTTTTTAAAGGCCTCTAGGCCAGAGGCATGTTCTTGGTAATCTTTTCAGGTTATCTTGGCAGTGTGTGAAGTACATCTGTATAAATTAAACTTCAGTGTTAAATGTACTCTGTAGTTGTAACTAATTGGCTTACTTTTCTGACTGTGTAAAAAAATACAATAAAAATAACCAACCAACCAACCCCCCCACAAAAAAAAAACCAAAAAAAACCCCAAAACCCAAACCAAAACAAAAAAAAACCTTCATAGAGTAGAATATAGTCTTAAAACATGTTTTCTAAAACATAAAAGCCAAATGGCTATAGCACATACTGGCCCAATAAGAAATTGAGAAGGTTTTGTATGGGGTTTTTTAGTCTATATTTTCTATCAGTAGTCTTATAATAGCATGATGCCTTCAGTGATTGCTAAGTATATGCAAAAAATTATGTTCAGTCTCCCTTTGGAAGTTACCATCTCTCTAAGCAGATTGGAGGTTTGGGATGAACAAAGCTCCTCAATAAAATCTGAGTAGACTGATCAGTCCTATTAAAAGTAGTACTTTTAAATGATTTAAACTACCTATTAAAAGTAGTACTTTTCAATATTCTACAGAATAAAAAGCAAAGACTGGTAGGTCACAGTCTTTCATAACTCAACCTTAAGTATATATTGAATGGGAATAAGAAAAACTTCTGTCCTTAAATAGCAATACATTATTTTCTTATAATGTATATCTTAGTTTTCAAATTTTTATACTTATTGTTTTCCCTATTATTTGTAATCTTACAGAATGTTAAGTGTTTGTAGCTTATTTACCTTTCCTGTTAATTATGTACCATATGATATTCTGTAATAATATTTAGAAACCAACTAACACTTTTTTATTAAAAAAAAGTTGTATTGATGCAGACTGGCTGGAACCAAATGATAGCATCAAAAAAGACATCTCCCTTTTTATTGCTAGGTGTTCTCTTGTTAAACTTCACTGAAGCTGAATATCACATTTGTCTTTCAGGAAGGTTTGAATGCCTTTTGTTAGGCTCTTCTGTGCAGCAGAGAAACTATCATCCTGGACTTCAAGAAATTGTGGCATGTATTTGCATGCTTTTTTGTATTTTTAACTCATTTTATGTGCTTGAGGTATAATAGCAACAAAAGCAGTGTATTACACTCGGAACACATACAACTAAAATCAGGAGGAGTGATAGTAGTAGTTGAAGAAATGGATTAGAGAAACATGATTTCTGTTGAAAGTAAATTTCAACATGAGAATTTGATTTAAAAGCAACCTAGAATTGATTAGCTGCCTTGCTTTGAACAGTTCTAGAGTATAAAACAACGCATCCTGCAAAGGCAGGATTGCTGTTGTGACAGACTGCGGTGGTAGTGAATGTGGAAGATTGCCATGCTCCCTGTAAAGCCCCCAGGGTGGCATAGCTCCTCAGGTGGCTGAAGCAGATCTCAGAGGACAGGTAGCTGGCTCATCCAGTCATCATTTATTAGAAGGAGGGGTTTATTTTACCTGAGTGTACAGAAGTTTCAAAATTGGAAATAAAGAAATTCGAAACATTCCAGATTTTGATTTTTATTTTCTAATACTGAGAAAAAGGAAAAGTAGATAAATAAGCATGAGGCCAACAGTGCAGGAATAGATTGGTATTGTAAGGGGAAAAAGCAGAGTGTGTGTTAGAGGCCTTGTATAGAACTGGCAAGATGTGAAACCCAAAAGAATAATGAAGAAAACTAAATCCAGTAATGGGGTTGCATGGAGGTTATAACTATCTAAGAGAAGTTAAATAAGAGACAAAGAAATATGCCATTTGAGGGGTGTATGTTTTCATCTGATGTTCGTTATAAGTAATGCCAGGGACACAACACCAAAATTAAAGCAGTGAAAACATACACTCTGGCATGTTTCTGCCATCACAGCATTACAAATGTTGAAGTGTTTGTTGGAAGGGACCTCTGAAGGTCATTACTTCTGATTCCCTGCTCAGAAGGGCACTTCCACCAATACTGGATTAAACCAATAAAACAGTATGCTGGCTGGATGTTGATAATCTCCAAAAATGGAGGTTCTGCCATCTCTGGCCAGACAGTGCTGCAGTACCCTTTGTCATTTTTTTTCCTGAAGTCCAACTTAAGTTTCCTAAGCCAGAATCTATGGCCATTGACTCTTCTATCTCGGAATACTAAGGAAAGATTTCAATTCTGTCATCACTGTAAATATTCCTCAAGTAGCTTTAAGGCACTTCCATTTGAACAGAAACATTTTAATGTGAATCCTACCAGTTGATATCAGGAAGTAGTTCCATTGAGAGGTGTGTTTTTCTTTGATTTTAAATAAAGCTTGGATTTGGCTTATGCAAGGGAGACGTGAGACTTGGAAATGAATTTTTTTTTATTTCTTCTTTTTTTTTTATCCCCCATCTGAGTTTATTTTTATCTATGTTCAGGCTATTAGCAATGAAATTATACAGTCTAAAGCAGGTATTTAATAATAAACCATCTGTGAACTGAAGTCACTACAGCCTTAAAAGGCCTGACTGAAAGTGTTCCTGGCCCATACAAGTAAAACCGATAATGACTAAATATTTATTTTCTGAACCTCATGTTCATAATATGTCATACTTCATTTTATATTCTGAAAGTATTTTATTTTCCTTGATCTTCACAGTTAAAACCTTCATGCTGAGGGCAAAGAAGATAAAACAATGGGAGTAACTAACTTGTGGCAAATCCTTGAGCCTGTGAGACAACCTGTCAACTTGAGCAGTCTCAAAGGGAAAACACTTGCTGTTGATTTAAGTCTGTGGGTTTGTGAAGCACAGACTGTTAAAAGGATGATTGGAGTAGTTACCAAGCCACATCTGAGGTATGGTATCCATATAAATTATTATATAATTTAGGTGTAATACTTATTCCAGATGTAAGACTACTTCTGATATTCATGTGACTTTTTGCTTTCATTCTATTATTATCATTTGTGCTACATACATAAAGGGTTTGAGGTCACAACTTAGTTATATTTGTTGAATTCAACTTGATGCTTGGGTGCAAACAGAAGTTCTTGGGTCTACCGTGTCTTCAGACCTCAACTGTAGATATGGAGGAAATGGATGCAAGCAGAAACATGTTTGTCTTACTGTGGTGTAGCACTGTGTGGCATACAGATTATAAAGGAATACAAATCAGTGTGCTAATTCCTATGTATTTCTGAGGCTATGTGACAGAAGGACTTTCAGTTGTTTATCACAGCAGTTTGGATGCTTGTCAGTTCGGAGCATACTGAAAGTCTTGCATGCTTTAGCCTGATCTGGCTTATAAATTAAAGTTGTAGTTCAACCCCATGTTGAATTAAATATGTGTAAATCATCTTTAAATCATTCTTCAGGTTTATGAACAACCTCAAAGAATATGTATATTTTTAATTTAAGTGAATCACATACTTAAGGGAAGAGTAACTACAAGCAGCTGTAACTTAGAATCATAGAATGTGTTGGGTTGGAAGGGACCTCTAAAGGTCATCTAGTCCAACCCCCCTGCAATAAGCAGGGACATCTCCAGCTAGGTCAGGCTGCTCAGACCCTCATCAAGCCTGCCCTTGAATGTCTCCAGGGATGGAGACATTCCCTCCACCACCCTTCTCGGTAACCTATTCCAGTGATCTATCAGCCTCATATTAAAGAACTTTTTCCTAATGTCTAACCTAACTCTACCCTTTTCTAGCTTAAAGCCCTTACTCCTTGTCCTGTCACTACAAACCCTTGTGAATAGACCCTCCCCTGCTTTCTTATAGGCCCCTTTCAGGTACTGGAAGGTTGCTGTAAGGTCCCCCTGGAGCCTCCTCTTCTCCAGGCTGAACAACCCTGACTCTCTCGGCCTGTCTTCACAGGAGAGGTGCTCCAGCCCTCTAATCATTTTTGTGACCCTCCTCTGGACATGCTCCAACAGGTCCACATTCTTCTTGTGTTGGGGGCTCCAGAGCTGGACACAGTACTCCAGGTGAGGTGTCACCAGGACAGAGTGGAGGGGCAGTGTTGATTGACCATTGACCACTACTCTGGGTGCAACCATCCATCCAATTTCTTATCCACTGAACAGTCCATTGAACCCCTATTTCTCCAACTTAGAAAGGAGGATGTTGTGGGGAACAGTGTCAGAGGCCTTGACAAAGTCAAGATAGATGATGTCCACAACTCTTCCCTTGTCTGCTAATGCAGCTACTTCATTGTAGAAAGCCACCAGATTGGTCAGGCGGGACTTGCCCCTGGTAAAGCCATGTTGACTCTCTTGAATCACCTCCCTGTCCTCCATATGCCTTAGCATATCTTCTAGCAGGATCTGTTCTATGATCTTCCCAGGCACAGATGCGAGGCTGACAAGTTGGTAGTTCCCAGGGTCTTCAGTTCTACCCTTTTTAGAAATGAGTGTGATGTTCCCTTTCTTCCAGTCACTAGGGACCTCACCTGACTGCCAGGACTTTTCAAATATTATGGACAGTGAGTTTGCAACTGCATCAGCCAATTCCTTCAGTACTGGAAAATTCAAAGCACCATTTTCTGCAAATTATGCCAACAAAAATGAAAATATATAAATTTTCATAAATTACATGTTATAGGTCAGCTCAAGAATACGGAGTTAGTAGCTGCTGTTAGATGTTCTTGTGGCTTCTGCTGAATTTTTGATATGACACCATCTTCTGAGAATAATGTCTTAAAGTTATGCTTATGACCCCAAATGGATAATTAACTGTAAATCTTGAAGCATGACCAAATCATTACTTCCCCTCGATAGGATGTCCCGTGTGCAGTGAAATGGAAACATCAGTCCAGATCTCTTATGCAATCTTTCCAAAGCAAGACAAAGGAATTTCTACCAAAAAAGAAGTATTTTCAGGCAGTTGGAAATTAAATTGTCTTGCTAAATATTTTAGAGGTGCTTATTGTAAGTGATTGATTTTTATATCGTGTGTGAAAATAGAACTAGCATCAAAAGATCAGCTTATCCTTTTTTTACCAATAACAAATATACAAAACTAAATCTAGAGTAATGGTCTTTCCACGTCAGTCAAAGAAATATAAATGTTTGGTCTACTCCTTTTGAAAGATCAATTCTGGAATTACTGGAAGGAACATGCAGTCTGTTATTACTGCTTTCAATTTTACTGTTACAGACCAAATATTAGTTATTATTGCTCCCTTGCAAAATCCCACCCATCAGTAATGCTTGTTTGCATATGAAATAAATTGGCATGGTAATGGTATCTGTGAGTTGGTCTAATATCACAGCAGTCGGTCACTTTAGGATCTGATGTACCTGTATTGATATCTGGGATTAAATTTTGATGTGAATGAATCAGTGTGGGTATGTGTTTGGAAGCAAACTGTAGATAGTGAATGTTTTGGGGTTTTTTATTAAGCCTTTTAAATTTGCTTACATCTTTACACCTAAAAAAGATCTTTCTTGTCCTTATGTGGTATTTTCTTAGGAATTTTGTAAAGCTGTTACAAATTCATAATAAAACAACCAAAGGGATGTAGATAAAAGGTTTGTTAGCTGAGGGGGTGAGAGAATAACAGAAGGTGGTAAGAAAGATGAGATTGTTCTTAGGGTAGGCTGAGGGATATAAGGAAAATGTCTGAAGAAATCAGGCTTCACTAATTCTTCACCTTACGGAACACCTTGCTTTATTGCAGAAACCTATTTTTTCGGTTCTCTTTCTTAACATCAATGGGAATTAAACTAGTGTTTGTCATGGAGGGAGAGGCCCCCAAGCTGAAAGCAGGCACCATGAGCAAAAGGAATGAGATGCGCTACGGACCTTCAAAGAAAGTTGGAGCTGTAAGAACAGGGAGATCTTTATTTAAAGCCATTTTAAAAGAGGTGAGTAACTGAGTGCCGTGTTTCAGTATTTTTGAAGTGATAGGAAGAAATCTTAAATTAATTACAAGAACTGGGAAAAATTAATGGTTTCATGCAATAAATTTCAACAGTGTTTTGAGGAAACACATGCCTTTGAAATTAGGCCTTACAGCACTTGCTAGCTGGTGTAGAAGAGGGACAATGTCAGTTACAAAACTTTCCTTATTTGATGTGTTCCTGTGCATGTGATGCTGCAGTGAGCCACAGTCATAAGTGTTTATTACCTACCGAATAAGACTATAAGGAAGATTGTATAATCATCTTGGTATAGATGGTCGAGATAACTCTGGTTACAAAGGCCTCCTAGTCAGTAATTTTCTTCATTGTTGCAGATTTTTAACCATCTTTTGTCTATTCAAAATTTTGTGAGTTGGAACTTCCAGACGCTCATGGCTTCAGGAGATTGAATGTATCAGTTCCTGCTTTGGCAGGGGAGTTGGACTTGATCTCCAGAGGTCCCTTCCAACTCCTACCATTCTATGATTCTAATACATGTTTTATTCTTAAATTGTAAAATACATTATCGTGGAGTCAAGTGTATGTTGAAAGATGTCTGTGCTAGCCCGGTATTAGTGCTTGAGTAAACAGCATTGCTTCACAAAGACAAATATTCCTTTTATCTTATTTGAAAACATCCTAAATAAAGTATACAGATATTTTGTGAAGAAGTAACCATTAACTATGCTGGATTCAAGTGTAGTAACTTATACTTTGATCTTAGTTGGACACTTCACTTAAACTGTGTTTCTCCTAAAGTAGTGCTTGTATTGATGTAGATTTCTGTGGGCACTTGAAGCAGTAACAGTTTATACATACATTTATGTCTGGAAAAAAAGCATGCTAATAAGTAGATATAGTTCAGCATTCAATCTCTCTTTCCTTTTGGATTCCATCTTTTAGTGTCTCGAACTGCTGGAGTGTTTAGGTGTCCCTTGGGTTCAAGCAGCTGGGGAAGCAGAGGCAATGTGTGCCTACCTAAATGCAAAAGGACATGTTGATGGCTGCATTACCAATGATGGAGATGTCTTCTTATATGGAGCTCAAACAGTTTATAGGAACTTTGCCATGAATGCTAAGGTAGTATACTCCATCCCATTCTCACCCTCTCTTTAGCATCTTCTCCAGAATGTAAATAGAAGGAAGGGACTTGAAACAATTACTTAAATATTACCACACTTACCCTCTAGTAGTTTGGTTTGTTTAAAATAGTACATTTAAGACAGGAACATTTTATTTGATTAACTGGTGATCTATGTACTGGTTGTGAGAGCAAAACTACTGAATTGAAGAACACTTGTGGTATTACTGTCTGTGTTTGTAGTGTCCTGTGATGTGTAATATAAAGCTAAGTAGCAAACGTTTTTTTCCCGTCTTTCTCTAATGGTAAATTAGAGGTGAGGTACCGATTTCTTATAAATTTACCATTAGGGCATATGGGAGTGGTCAGCCTCTTAGGTCTAGTAAGTGTTGGCACACCTGCATCTTACAGGTTTGTTTTATTTGTTTTCAGCTGAACATGAATAGGACTCAGGGCAGTTTCTTTATGTTACAGAAATAACGTGTGATACATTTCTCTTGCAGGATCCACATCTTGACTGTTACACAATGTCCTCTATTAAGGAGAAGCTTGGTTGTGACAGAGAGTCTTTGACTGGGCTTGCTGTTCTTCTGGGTTGTGATTATCTTCCAAAGGTAGACAATATAATTATTTTTTATTAGGTACTCGCATTGTCTTAAAAAACAATAAGCTATATCCAGGGAGGCATATGCATGCTGACAGAACTGTATGCAATGCATGATTACTGAGATCTAGTTGAACATGCTTAGTAAGTCACTGTAAATTTTATTTTTGAAGCCTCAGAGATAATCAAAACAGTTCGTGAACATTAATCTTTCTAAAACTATAATGTATTATTCCAGACCTTTTCTATAGTGGAGATGAAGACGAAAGTTTAGTTGTTGAGCAAAGGTAGGAGAACTCAACTGTTTTGTGAGGATGCTTTGTAACCACTGGCTTATAAGTACATCCCTTGCAGAGTAGCTGTGGAAAATGAGAAAACTAGCTTTGTCTATGCTATTTGGAAGACTTAATAGTTTTGGTTTTGACCTGTTCTGGATGCAGTTTGGATGTATTCCCTTTTAGTTCTATCATTTCTAAATATATGATTTATAAAGAAGGCACCTATTTGAAAGTTTGTCTAATGAATGAAGTAAGAGGGATCTCACTCGTTACTACTATACTTTTTTTTCTTCTTTTTGTTATGGTTTGTTTGTTGGGTTTTTTTTTTTTTCCTTTAAGCTCTCAATTTTGATTGTGTTTTTTTTTTTTTGAGACTTTCAACAGAAGCTGTAATAATGGCTATTTGAAATGGAAAGGCAATGGGACAGTGACTTCATCATACAGTGACTTCAGGCAATGGTTGCTCCCATTCAGGCTTGTGGTGGTTATCTAGTTATTCTTAAATCATTGTGTTCCAATTTGAAAAAACTGACCTTTTAAACAACTCATACTGCTGCAAGAGCATATATTTTTGTTGTTGTTGTTTTTTCTTCCTGAAAGGCTTGCTTCTCTTATAGGAATTTTTAACTTTAAATAGATAGGTATTATTATTTACAAAATAACAGTTTAAGAGTTTAAGGAAAAAGGGAGTAAGAACAAATAATGAGTGTCTAATTGGTGGTTATTGTAATGGAACTAGCAGCTCCTGGAATGCCAGGTTCTCACATAGTCCTAAGGTGACACGGTTATGTAATGTCAGCTGAGTCTTTTGAGGTACTGTAGCCCAGCAAGGTGGGTAAAGGTAGAAATTTCCAAGGAAGGTTGAATTACAGGAGTGCATTGCGAATGGGGGTTGGCTGAACAGATAAAGGAGAATGACACTGTATAATTGCACTTGCTTTTTGAGTATGTATCAAAACAATGCTTTCCTCGCAGAAGCTGAATAACTGGCTCAGTGTCTGGCTGCAGTCCCATGAGAATTTCCAATTGCTTGTGAAAGTACATTTATTTCATATGGATGCATATATTTAGTTCAGCCATTACAGCTGAATAAAAATAAGCTATAGATTTATTTTAATAATGCCATAGAAAGCACACTCAATACAATCCTTATATTCAACTGTACTGATTCTTGGCAAAATAATGTAAGAATTAAAAGAGAAATTGGAAAAGAAATACCTGCATTTTAAATCACAGAATCATAGAATAGTTTGGGTTGGAAAGGACCTTTAGAGGTCATCTAGTCCAGCCTCACTGCAGTAAGCAGGGACACCTTCAACTAGAGCAGGCTACTCAGAGCCCCATCCAACCTGACCTTGAATGTTTCCCGGGATGGGGCATCTACCACCTCTCTGGGCAACCTGTTCCACCACTTCTCCACTTTCATCATAAACAATTTCCTCTTATATCTAATCTGAATCTACCCTCTTTTAGTTAGAAACCATTACTGCTTGTCCTGTTTCTCTCTTCTATCTCTATAAAGTTTCAGCTCCCTGGCAGTTAGCTGGCAGGAATGTTGCTAGTGTTTTATATTGTTGCCCTGTTGCAGATAGCAAGAAGAAAAGCAAACAAAACACCTCTTCACCTATTATTTTCTACTACCTTCTTTCTCTACCTTGTTTTATCTGAGCTGTTGAGCATAAAAACATTTTATGCAGCTTGTATAATACACTGGTAGTACATCTGTAATTTTTGTCACCTTCTCTGACTTTAGAATTTGGTCAAATATTATTTTTTCAATCTATTCTCAAAATCTGGGATAATTTTTGTGATTTCTCTATGGAACGGTATGAAGGCATTTTTTATGAAAAGATGAATACTTTGTCATTTAATAATGTTTCATATTTTTGTCTCTATAGGGTGTTCCAGGAGTTGGAAAGGAACAAGCTTTAAAATTAATAGAGACTCTGCAAGGTCAAAACTTACTGCAGAGGTAAAATGAAGATTTTCGTTGTATGCTGAAGTACTTTGATGTTATTCAATGACTTGCTAGTATGTACTTCAGCTCCAAGGCAACATTTGTAATGCTTGAATTTGCGGGGAGGGAGGAAGAGATTACAACATTCCTAACTTTGTTTGCTAAATGAATTATGTGTTTTGTTAGGCAAGTGTTTTATTTGTTTTAAACATTAGCTGGCTCCTAGCTCTTGACGTAGCAGATGTATGTTTATTTATTGAAAAGCAAGTCATAGGGACTGATGAGTTTTGCTATTTTTAATTGGATTGTGGATCAGGACATGAGATACCAAATGCTTTCTCTGTTTGTTATCATAATGCACGTGTCAATACTAGAAATCCAACAATCAAAATGTACTGTTAAAAATCTATCTCATAAATTGGAAAACTGTTTCTCTGGTAGATGTGGGAGAAGTGACCCCACTGAAGAGGGGTGACCTCATTAATGTTTACAAATATGTAAAAGGTGAGTGTCAGAAGGTTGGAGCCAGGTTCTTCTTATTGATGTCCAATAGTAGGACAAGGAGCAATGGGTGCAAGCTGGAACATGGGAGGTTCCATGTAAACATGAGGAGAAACGTTTTTACGGTGAGGGTGACAGACACTGGAACAGGCTGCCCAGGGAGGTTGTGGAGTCTCCTTCTCTGGAGACATTCAAAACCCACCTGGACATGTTCCTGTGTGATCTAATCTAAGTGATCCTGCTCTAGCATGGGGGTTGGACTAGATGATCTTTTGAGGTCCCTTCCAATCCCTAACATTCTGTAAATCTGTGAAGTATAAAGAGGCTTGTTTTCCAGTGGTTTATTTTAAGTATGAAAATTAAAAATATTTCTTAATCCCTTTTAGGTTTGAGCAATGGAAAGAACAATTTCAGGATGAAAAACCTTTGGTTGTTAAAAGGGTCGTTCACTGTTCTGTGTGCCATCACCCAGGTCAGTGGGAAAAGCACTGAATTTTATTTTTAGCCTAATTGTTTACTTTTGGGGCATGTGAGGTAGGGTTTGGTGTTTCTTTTGGTTAGGTTTTGGCAGGTTTTATGACTAGCACTAGAAGTTGCTTTTTTTGTCATTGAGTTTCTGGGCTGTCTTCACATTTTCAATATTGTGTACATATATCTGAATATAAATATTTTTGAGGCTGTGGACTGCTAGTTCATAGCAGATGGAATGTGCCTTTTTAACTCTATCAGTAAAGAAAGTAGGCTATATTGACAAGCAACTATTTCTGTATTTGCCTGAATGGGTCTTGCATCACGAGCATGTTAGCATTGCTGGGTTTTGCTTCAGTGTTTTCTCAAAAATAATTAATATTAAGGAACCTCCTTTTGGTAGCATCTTTGATCAGTAAACTTGTTAAACCGATCAGTTGAAGAAGGAAAAGCTTGTTTCAGATGTATTACTTCTATACATTTGCCAGATTGTCATGGACTAATTTTATAGTTTTTAGAAAATAAAGTTTTCAGGAAATAAAGTTTTCATCACAAAGTCTGAAACTGTTGGGAGAAAAAGTCTTCCAAAAAAATGAAAGCTTGCTTGTATATGTCACTTTCCACTGTACTTACATAAATACAGCTGATGCACTCAGATCTGCTTACAGCTACTGTTCATGTCAGATTAATATGTGTCCTGAGCTTTGTATCTGTACTGTTAGCCTTGTATATTTGGAGACTTTGGAAACTTCTTTTCTCCTTGTGCTTTGTGCATCTGCTTCTGTAGGATCTTACAAGGAACATGGGTACAGTGGATGTAAATTCTGTGAAAGCACTAGATCCTGCAAACCAAATGATTCCAAATCCATCTGCCCTTGTGAATGGCATCAGTTAGAGCGAGTGAAACAAGCAAGTGCAGTGGAGGACAATATCAGAAAGTAGGAATATCTTAAACTGCTTTTCCCTGTGTTCATGTGCAGGGTGAGCATTTGAATTCTGTATTTTTCCATTTGTATTCCGTTTCTAACGTGTTTGTTTTACCTGCAGAAAAGCTAACAGCTGTGAGGGCTTTCCATTCTCTGAGGTAACAAACAGCCTATTTAAAGATTAATTTTTTAACCAAATAGTTGAATTTTCATTTTTCTGCCCTCTCCTAAACTGCCTCTTTTTTGTTTTATCTCAAGGTTATCCAAGAATTTCTTGTGAACAAGAATAAATTGATCAATGTAAAGGAGTATTCAAGGCCAAATTTATTGTCTTTTCAGGTATATAACAAAATACTGGATATTCAGCTTTGTAGTTTTTGTTGTTTAATCTCTGATAACTTTGATCTTCACTGGTAATTTTACTGGAAGTAGGAGTTAATCTTGTTACAGCTTCTTAATATACATCCTTTTTTTTTCAAAGCCTAAAATTGAAGACTTTGAACAAAGTGAGTTGATGTAAATGGGTATGTAGAAATATGGAAGAAGGAACTCAGAAGAAAGGTCATTTGCCATTGTTTTGTTTTTCACTGTTCAGTATTACTAGATTGCATTGCAGAGTTCTATAAAGTACTGTATCAGTA
>JAAGNO010002442.1:13656-32401 GCA_033439905.1 Ceryle rudis
TGCTTCAGAAATGTTATCTTTTTTGTTTTCATCCATCTTTCATAAAGATATTAACAGACACAACTCTTGTTTTTACTCGTACTTATTGTCATACTGATGCAGTGTGTATATGGTAACTTCGGGTATGATACTAAGTCATGATTGTGGACTTTTTAATGTTAATCTTACTTTTCAATGATATTTTTGATACTGAGAGAGCCAGCTTCTATGTATAATAAGCAAAAGTAGCTTTTATTCTGAATGTTGTGCATTTTCCCAGAAACAGATAGCAGCAGGCTAATATTTAGTGCAATACTGACAGCTTTCAAGTTCAGAGGCCCTTAAATTCAAAGTGCACAAAACTCAAAAGTGGTGTAGTTTGTTCCTCTGTCCGTAGAGGAAAGGATAAATATCCTTCTTTTCTGGGCTGCAGGGAGAAGTTGAGGGAGAGTGTTAATATATGCATGTTAGCATTGTTTTTTAAATTTGATTTTTGTTTTTTATTGGTGAAAGCACATCTTTTACAGTGTTTCATTTTCTGGGGTTGATGGCAGTGGGAGAGTTATGTACAGCGTAACAGACCACTGGTAAGCTGTGTAGCTTTAAAGAAAATCTGTTTGTCCTTCTATCACAGATGCAAAATCCATCATTTTCACAGCTCCTGGCAGAGCTGATCTGAATCTGACAAGGTGTTTAGCAGCTGTCTTATCCCTGCTGCTGCTGCTATACAACTGTTCCCTTGGCTTTTTATTGACAGCTGATGAATCTGCCCCATTATGGATAACTCTTCCCTCCATGGGCAGTGAGATTGGGCAATACATTAATGTATATAAAAGTGTTCTAGATATTTAAAGTATTTTGTCCCACATCCCTACTACATAGCTGTTTAAGCATGAGGTCTTCCACAATAAGAAAGTTCTAAGGTTTGATGTGGGGCTTTTTTTATACTAACAGATATTTGCTTCCGAGAAGATGGAATGGACAAAGCATTACGCTTGTAAGAAACTGTTGTCACTCTTGACACATTATGATATGATCCAGAGAAAATCTGGATACATTGATGTAAAACAGCTGCAGCCAGTACGGTAAAGTAGCTTGTTTTCTTTAAGTTAATGTGTTTACTTCTGCTGCTGGATGAAGATCACATGGCTTTTCCTTTTTTACAAAGATATAATGGTTTTCTTCCATCTCTGTTTCAAGCTTTGTGCTCATTTTTCATAGAGGTAAAAATTTAGATCACTACATCAATTTTTACACCACTGCTGCACAAAGTAATACAAATAGCAGTTTCCTCCTGGGGTTGTTTTGGTTTTGGGTTTTTTTTTCCTGTTCTGTTTTGGGGGTTTTTTTTGTGGGTTTGTTTTTTGTGTTGTTGTTGTGGGTTTGGTTTTGTTGGGTTTTTTTTTTTGGTGGTGGGTTTGTTTTGGTTTTGGTTTTAATTTTTTCTTAAATATACATAACCTTTTAGTGTCTATTGGCAAATCTAAACAACTTCACTGTGTGAATTGTAACTTACTTTATCTTTAATATCTGGAGGTTTCATTTACTGTATGAAACCCTAATTCCCCCTTCCCCCTAAATTCTTATACTGCAAGGTCAGTAGCTTTTTTTGTGTTCCTTGATGCTGTTCAAGATTTTATAGGCAACAGCTTTTGGCAACAGAAGAACAGTCAGTAGCAATGTGACAATAGTGTCTCTTCTGGGTTGATGTGTCACAGTCTGTTAAATGATTACTTGCGGAGAAGCTGTTTCTGTTCAGTATTATCTTTCAGAAGAGTGGAGAGACTCACTGGGGGCTGCTTTTTAAACAAATTGACGAGATAAATAGCCAGCATTTACCTTGATGAATTTATAGATATCTGTTTATAATATTTTCTAGTGTTTCAGGAGTTTAAAAGACAGATTGTGTGAGCTGTAGAAGATTTCTTTTGTTAACATGTGTTTAAAAACACAGTAATTTTTCAGCAGGAGCCTCTGCATACTTAGGAACCTATTAAAATGGGGTGTAGATAATGCTTTTAGAAAAATCTCATAAAGACTGACTGTCCCTACTCAGTTTGTTTTAACTTCCTTCTTGCTCTCGTGCAGAAGATATAAATGACGCTGTCTGGTCAGTCAGAAAACTACTGTCTGGCAACAGCCTTCTCTGTGGCATTAGCTCAAGATGTCAAACTGATGCATTATGGTTGTCTGTTACAGAATAACTTTTTGATTTCTTGTTGTGCTCCAATGAGTGCTAGCATTTTAAAAAAATTGAAATGTTTCGGTACACTAATCGAGACCTAAAATTTTACTGTATAACTTACAGAAAGAAGTAATGTATTGTAAAAAAAAGTGTATCCAGAGGGTAGTGGACAATGGCTCAAAGTCCAGATGGAGAGCAGAGACAAGATTTTAAACTAGAGAAGAAGTAGATTTAGACTGGATATTAGAAACAAGTTCTTTACCATGAGGGTGGTGGAGCACTGGAACAGGTTGCCCTGAGAGGTGGTTGAGGCTCCATCCCTGGAGAGATTCAAGGTGAAGCTTGATGAGGCTCTGAGTAACCTCATATAGTGGAGGATGTCCCTGCTCACTGCAGGGAGGTCGTACTACAGGACCTTTAGAGGTCCCTTCCAACTCAAACCATTCTATGATTCTATTTATTTCACTATTCCAAGAATACTTTTTCCTATGGATCACTACAAATGAGAGTATTGAAATATTTGTAGATAACTTAGCTTTTTTTTTTTTCCTGTTAAAACAAAATCAATTGATGGTCTTCTTTTTGTTTTTACAGTATAGTCAAGACACGTGTTAAAAATGGAATTCCATGTTTTGAAGTTGAGTGGCAAAAACCAGGTCGGTCTGATTTATGTGTACATATGGAACAAAATAGTTCATAGAAAAAGAAAAGCATGCTTTAAGGAGAGAAGAGTTTGACAACACTGAGGCAATGAAATGTGGGTGAGATTGGAAACCATTCTATGGTAACAATAGAAAATGTGCACCTAATTTCACATACCCTGACAGTAAAAGCAGTGCTAAAGGAAAAAAAAAAAAAAAAAAGCCCACCAAAAATAAACAGCACACTCAAAACCAAAAGGGAGTCTGTCTTCAGGTACTTTATCTGACATGTGTTAATAAGACTTGGACTCTGTATTTCCTATCTTCTTTCAGTATGTACCCAAAGTTGTGACTGTTTACTAGCTTGAAGGGTTTTTTTAATGCTGGCAGACTTCTACCATCAGTGTGCCTGTTTGTGCCAGGAGACTGTCAGAAAGAAAAAAAAACTTCACTTGTAGCTAAATCTCATTGTACTACTGACCTTTATCCATAACCTTCTTTGTACTCAAATCTTTTATTCTTTGTTTTCCTTATTCCCTACTTTGTGTGTATATACATATCTAATGTACATTTATTTTTTTTAGAACATTATGTCGATGCAGAAGATGAGCCTGCAGAGTTGTTTGTAGTGACAGTAGAAGAGGAGTCTCTGTTTCAGTCTGCTTATCCTGATACTGTTTCCCTTTATCAAGGGGAAAAGTCAGAAGTTGTGAAGAAGAAACAGAAAAGTAAGTCCAAAAGTTTATTTCTTAGGAAATTCTGGGTCTTGCCAAAATAAAAGAAGCAAAAGCAATAAACATTTCTCCCACTGTTGAGCCAGATTGCATTTTTGCTCAAGGTTAGGGCACAATATCTTGCATGGACTGTGCTTCTATCTTACCATTTTATACTTTGGCACTAGGAAATCTAAACTGTCGTTAAGACGCCATTTTGATAATGCCCTTTTAATTTTTTTCAGACAAAAAAGACAGAACAAAAGAAAAGGAATTACCAAATGTTTATGAAGTTAGTGATCTTTTATCTCAGATGAATTTAAAATCTAGATGTGGAATTCTTCTTGGGCAAGACTCCACATCGGATACAAAAACTCCCCTAGAAGATCAGATGCACCAGAGAAGTACTGAATCAAAAGATCTAGCGTTAGCTGCAGCATCCTGCATAACAACTGTTCAGATGCCAGCATCAGCAGCTGCTCTTCCTCTGACTGTGTCACCTTACTCGCTCTTACAGAGTGCATTGGCTGACTCATCTGTATTGCCAACACAATTTACTAAAAATTCAGGAATATCGTCCTCTTCCTCTGCAGCAGCTGGTCTACATCAGAGCACTATTGACTGGAAAGAAACCTTTAGCACTTCAGCAGCCCATGGACGGGATACCGATGATTCAGCTGCTGACTTAACTGCATCTGTAAGACACTTGAATCCAGTAGTTCATGAAGCAATAAGAAATACCTCCAAATATTCTGATGCTGTGCAGTCTAATCAACATCACGCTGATAGTACAGATGATTTGGTTTCAGGTGATGCTATGGGACTACTTCAGAAGTGGTCTTTAAGTGAGCGAATACTTAAGAAGTCTTCCATTCCATCAAAGCCTTTGTTGTCTGAAGATGTAATGCCACTGGAGTCTTTGAAGTGTTTTAAACAAACAAAAGAAGCATTGACTCCTAATAAAGATTACGTCTCTTCCTCATGTCAGTTAAATAAACTAGTGCAGGAAAGTAAAAATGTGCTATCAGAAACCTGTGCAAGGGAATCCAGTGTGCACATTTATCAAGATCAGTACAGAAAAGCTGACAGCCTGGCTGAAATGATGCAAAAAGACTGCAATATAAGCTGTTCAACCTCTCTAGCCCTCAGTGGGAAAACAACAGAGTCACTGCATCCAGGGTGTGAAATGCTTCCAGTGTCTCAAAAGCCAGCAGATGTTGTAATTGGCCGTCACATTAAAAAAGCTTGTAATCAGACTACTGGGAGAACTTCTAAAAAGAGTGTGTGTCAGAACAGATGTTTTTCTAGTGAAGACAGCGACGACGGGAGCATGAATACAAATCCAGTTTATGAGCAGCAGAAAAGACAACTGAACCCTGATCAGTTAAAAAAATGTTTTACAAAGAAAAAGAGTAACATTGTTACTAGCAAAAGAACAAACAGTGACTCAGCCCTTGTAATTAGAGGGATGAAAGAAGAGATCAATTTTAAAAAAGCTGGTAGTAGTTTCTCATTGCAAGTATCTCCAAAACCATCCTCTGTAGAGGAAGTTAATTGTTCCCAATGTCCAGAGCAGCCATTTGAGAGGTCGACTTCTGGTCCCACACAGCAAGCCAGAAGTGCTGTTCTGACCTGTACATGGCCAGACAGTCCCCTTCCCCTGTCTGAGAGACTAAAAGGAAGAATCAAAATCAATTAGGTTATCCATAAAATAGATTACAGTAACACTTATCTCTCAACCTTCCGCTCTTACAGAGTTCTTTCTCAGAGTTTCTGCAGTATGCTCTATTAGTTTTAAGTGGATGCAGTTTTGATGAGTAAGAAGTGCTAGGAATACTGAATACTGGTGCTTAACTCTGAAAATTAAAATGTTAGAAAAAGTACCAAATATCTGACTGTAAGCAAGTGCCAGTAATTCTGGACTGATGCATAAGCATCAGGATCTAGTATACAGGGGAGCAGGAGGGGTTATTTATGAAATAAGAAGGGTTTTGTGAGGATTTTGCATACAGCTCTTAGTCTTTCTGCTTATCAAAACACTTACTAAAATAGTGCCTGTATTGCTGTTTACAAATAAGACAAAGTGAAACAGCTTTTTCCAGCTGAAATTTTCCGGTTTGCTGCAGTACATTAATTTTTCTAGTTTTAAACTTGGTCTTCAAATCGTGGGGTGCTGGTTGTGTTGATTACCTCACACAGCAGATGTACCTTGCAGCATAGCTGAATTTCTATCTGCCATGCAATGAACTGTTCTTTGAGGGGGTACATCTTCCAAAGAATGCAATAAGCCATGTAAGGATATTCTGGTCTTGTAGTTGTCCTATCTAATATTTAAAGAAATTCGATGGCCATATTAATCAAACATTTATAGTTTCGGGCATTTTTTTCTTAAAGAAGATATTAAATCCCATCTAATGCTCACTTCTGTGTGTAATAGAATGATGGTTAAATTACAGAAAATTAATATATAATAATGATATTGAGATTCTTTGAATAATATGTGCATGTTTGTTTTTAAAAAGGGAACTTTAATACAATTGCATTTTTGAAGATGATCTTCTTACCTCTTTAATATAGAAGCAATCTCTGTTCATACACCAGAAGTTCATAACTCTTTCTAGGGACCAATTGGAAGGTAGGTCACTCTTACCAAGATAGAATGTTAACAACAGAGATTCAGAATATCCATATCTTGATGAAAATGTCAATCCTTTCTTCATAAAAGCCAAGGCTTTGAAAGCTGGGACACTCTATGTCACGTGTGCTTAAGGAAGAAATAGATATTCTATAGATAATACAATCTGTAATTAGCCAAAATGGTAGTTTCTTTTTTTGTTTTCCCCCCCCTGTGGGCAGATGGATAAAGTTTATTTAGAGTTGATTTTCCACATGAGAAATGTATCATGGAAATGAGCAAAAAAGTCCAAAATATTGGAAACTTATTTTCAGTTTTGAGGATGGAGACTCTTAACCACCCAGCTGACGTGAGAGTGTGAGTAGAAGAGTAAGTGTAGTGGTCATCCAGGGCCTGTAAACACAGAGATTTGTTAAGCGGTGATCAGCAGGGGAGAGATCAGACCTTTTTTGAGGAAAAATGTTATTACTGAATATGTTATTTTCCTTTATGCTGATTTTGAATACTGAAAGTTGGAATCAAGCATTTGAATTTTCACTAATAAAAGCCAACATCACGTGAGTGACCTCACTCTTGTTCCCTCCCAGTGTGTGCTTTTTTGTTGGAGAGATCGTGCGATTTTACCCACAGTGTGTGCGTTTCTGTGGTTTCTGGTTTTCTTTAGAACTGGAGGGCAAGAGGGGTTTTGGGAGGGTTTTTTGTTTGTTGTTTTTTTTTTTTTTTTAAATCTGTCTGGAATCAGTGCTATCATGGATGATTCGCTGAAAATACTGTGCCCAAACTGTGACAAATTCATGTTTTGTGGCTGATGGAAACCAGAAATGGCATATAAGAACTACAGAGATAAAAAGGACTATGTTGCTGATTATTGCTACAAATTAATCTGGTTTCATAAGTACAATTCAAGCATGAAAAGCAAAAAAATACAGTGTTTCCATTTGCAATACATCTCAATTTTATGTTAAGTTTTCTGCCACTACTTCAGAAGCAGCAATAGTTGTGAAAACGACTGTGTAGGATGCCCCCTCTCATTTAGGCTGTAGCTGCTCATTGAAGCAAATAAACCCATTTATCACTGGGGGTGACTCTTGCTTGAATTAAGCTTGTGATTTGTTACAGAAGGGAAATTACAGGGTTTTTAAGTGTTTTGTCATCTTTTTTTGTAACTTAGTCTAAGGATTAGGAATGACTTTTCTTCTTTGGAACTGTTTTTACTGTGCCAAAGCTGACTGCAACCTCTCACACTTATGAAGGTGATGTTTAAATATATTGAGTGGTTGTAACAGGTAAATTTCTTCCGCGGAAAATATTCCTACAAGTTTAGGCTAACTGGCTGTCAGTATAAATGAATGTGATGTATCAGCTTGAGGACCCTGAATAAACCATTGTGTGATCTGTCCTGGTCAGCCTAAACAGGCTCTATCAGGATGCTTCATCTAAAGTAGTAATAATATATCTACTTTGGAGGTGGGGCAAGTAAAGGACACATTGTTAAAGTGTACATTACCTGGTCTCTTACTCCTGATGTTGGTATCCCTATAGCTTGAATGATTCCTGCACTGATACAGAGCAGAGCCATAGGTTCTGTCATAGCAGCTTAAGTAATATTTGCCCTTACAAATAGTACTAAATCTCTCATAAATGTAGCAAATTTATTTAGCATATCTTAACAAAAGGAAACATTTATTTAGCATTCCTTGTGATTGTAACTCACTATTTCAGGTCCATGGGGAATCACAGAATCATTTCAGTTGGAATAGACCCTTAAGTCCAACCATTAAACTGGCACTGCCAGGTCACCACTAAACCATGTCCCTAAGATCCTCGCCTCCCTGTCTTTTAAATAGATCCAGGGATGATGACTCCACTGCCTCCCTGGGCAGCCTCTTTCAGTGCTTAACAAGCCTTTCAGTGAAGTTTTTTCCTGATGTCCAACCTAAGCCTGCCCTGATGCTGTTAATTCTTGTCCTATTGCACAAGAGGAGAGATCAACCCCCACCTCCCTACAACCTCCTTTCAGGTACTTGTAGAGAGCCCTAAGGCCTACCCTGAGCATCCTTTTTCTCTGGACTGAAACAACCTCAGCTGCTCATCAGACTTGTTCTCTAGACCCTTCACCAGCTTTGCTGCCCTTCTTTGGACACAATCCAGAACCTCAATGTATTTCTTACAGTAATGGGTGGAAAACAACCCAATATTTGATGTGTGACCTCACCCAGGCCGAGTACCATGACAACATCACTTCCTAGTCAACCACAATCAACTAGAAAGGAAAAAATAAGCACTGTTTGTGTAGAGAGAGAGAGAGCTACAAAAATTACTACATTAAAAAAAAAAAAGAATAAAACCCCTCGATGTCCATATATCCCCCTATCAAGCTACACCTGCTATTACTTTTTCCTTTGGAAGATACTACTGAAATACATACCAGCATGTGTGAACGTGCTTAACAAAAGGAAAAAAATAGTTTTCATTGCATTTACTAATTGCTACTTTGTTGATAGAATTGATGAACTCTATTAATCTTTTGGTTAACAAAGAAGTTTCCTAGTCTGAGAGGGGTTTATTTAGCTTTGAGGACTTGCAGAGGCTGGGTCTGTGCCCTCATGTTAAGAAATGATTAGAAATAGAGCGGTGAAAGAGACTGATGGCAGCTGTTACTTGAGACAAGATAGTCTTTTCATGTCTAAAAAGGTGTCAAGCTGTGCCCGATTATATCAGCAGATAAAAGGAAACCAGGGTTAGAATATTATTGAGAGTTGTTACAAACCCAAGTGCTACTGACAAAACAGTAAACTTGGTGCTAGATTTAGCGCTTTTCCCTTCAGGAAACAAAACACTTTAACTGTTTCAAGAAAACATTGTGGTGTCTGACAGAACCACACTTTGTACACTTACCTTGCTCACATATCCTGAATCATAGCTCCTTTTAGTACTGAATTTAATAAGATTAAGCACATATCAAACATTAAAAGTTCGTTAATCTCAAGCTTTGTCCCCACCCCATTTTCTCTTGACAGAGTTGGAGAGATTTTTGTGACTTCAAAGACTAAGCACAGCTGGGAAAAGGGGCATAGTTTTAAAAATTTTGCTCCATGGAAACAGCCACCTATAGCAAAATTCCACCTGATGGGTACTTGAAGTGAATTAGCTGCCTGACTAAAATACAGTGAAGGAAAAGAAGCTAACTAGGGACATTTTTAATGCCAAGATAGTGTAGCTGTATGTTAGCATTTATGTCATTTTAAATTGCAGTGTACTCTGCTAGAGCACCTCCTCAGCCAAGCTTGAAGCAAAGTCAGTTGTCCTACTGAACGTTCTCGATGAAGGTTGGGTATTCTTTAGGACATGGTGGTGGAAGCTGTGAGTGTGGTTTACTTTGGATAAACACGTGGGCAAACTTACTAGATGAACCCTTACATACTGTTTTCTTTCTCCATCCCAACATCCCAATGCTGCCCTGGCAGTGATACCGCGCAGGAGATAACAGACAGACAAAATAGCCCTAAGTCTAGAAACTGTCAGAGTTTTATCTGCTGCAAAAACATGAAATTTGCAGCCTTGTTTCAGATCAAATTAAGGCTGTCTTCTGGTCCAACATGAATGCCAGGTCTCAGAACATCTTTAGCCTTTAAGCCTCTCTATCGCTCAGCCTGCTGTGAGGTGGGGTTTTTTTTTTGCCTTGAATCTTTTGTGCTGGTGAGCTCAACTTGCTGTTTGTTCTGCAGCTGGAAGAGAAGAGACTCTCTGCACTCAGCCTGAGAGTCCCCAAAGCCTGGAGTATAAGGAAACAAAGGGCTTCAGGAGTTAGGAGTTACAGCCATGTGCACACCTGCTGGACAGGGCCTTTTGAGACTTTTCATCCAGACCAACACATTGCTACTTTTTCTAATTATTGAATGGCCTCTTTACCAAATAAGACCTGCCAGATAGAAATGTGGAAGATGGTCGATTTTCTCCTGATTAGTTACAGGGATGATGTCTCAGTATGACATAGGAAGTCAGTGCTGGAATAAGCAGCATCGTTTGTATGAGATGCCGTCAAAGGAATGAGCAATTAGCAATTCATAGATGACCGTATGGCACTGGGGAAGTTTTATTAATTGCATTTTTCTACACCTAAATGGTTTTTGTCGTTTAGCTGTAGGTAAGTCTTATTTCTCTCTACAAAGCTTGCTTAGCTCTATGGGCTGCCAGTCTCGTACAGTCTTTTGAGTTTATAGAAATCTGAAAGTTTCCTGAGAGTAGGTAACCAGAACTATTGCTTAGTAGGCTTACTCATGCTGCTCATATTCTGTTGGATAGATAAGAGAAATGTAGGGTGTCTTTTTCATAGAAGTTCTTAATACATAAACAATTACACTTGGAAAAGGAGAAAACTGAAAACTGTTTCAGTGCCCTTCTTGGTCTGTGTGGGTTTCTAGGAAAGTAGCCACACTATCCAGTTATGGGCATGGAACCTTACAGAAAGATGCTTAGTCTATGTCATGTGAGTTCTTTCTTTTTTGTCCTTTATTGAAATTTTTTAACAACTGGCCAATTTCAACCAAATTTGATGGTTTCAGGGCTATAATTTTTTGATAACCAATTGTTCAGGGAAGAAAGACTTCCCATGCATTTCTGAAGGCATTTGGGCAATACCATAAGAAAACACTATGCTAATCACATGGATAAGAGGTTGTGAGATATAATGTAGAAAGAAAATAGGATTCACAATGACATTTTCTGGGTTTTTTGTTTGTTTGTTTCATATTTTTTGGGTTTGGGGTTTGTTTGTTTGTTTGTTTGTTTGGGGTTTTTGTTTTGTTTTTTTCAGTTACATAGGCCAATGTTCATTCTATTTTTAAAAAATAATAAATAAGCAAAAACCCCAAACCCTTATCTAGCACCATCTATGTTGCAGACTCTGGTGTTAGTGGTTTGAAAGGTGGGCTGGAAGGTATCCTTAACAGCCAGTTGATTCCCATATAGCAGTCTATCAGATTTAAGCAATGATTTTTAAAAAGCCACTAGTCCTTTGCTTGTTCTGTTCTCTGTAGCACACCACGGGGTCTTACAGAGCTGACATTCCTCTCCCTACATTAATACGTTGAAGACTATAATTGTAAAATGGACATGTGGGTCTTTTTCTGAAGTTGCTTGAATTTGTACACAGGACTGAAAAATTTGTTCAAGAAAACTATATTTCTTCCAAGAAAAGTGGTGTGGATCTTGCAACAGCTTTCTAGTGATAGCATGTTTATTTTTAAAAATAGCAACAAATTAAGTTCAGAGTTTTTTTCTTCTTTTTTTTTTTCTTATTATAAAAACAAAAGCAAACATTTTTTGCTGAGAGACTATGAATTATAGATGCAGAAAAAATAACTATTAACAATCATAAATATCTTTCAACTGCCAGGCCAATTGCACCACAGAAGACCAAGATTAGGAGATGCTTTGACATAATGGTAAACAGGGAAAGACTTTCAAAGCTGTCGGGTTCTCACGATGTGACATCCATGTGGGTATCTATATAACCTTGTACAGCCTTCTGGTAGGAACTCATAGAAACTTGTCACTTTTTCCTGGGGAAAAGACCCAACTTTGGATATTGTGTTTAGCTAATCATATAATTCAGACTGTAACCCAAGTGGGTGACTGTGGAGGAAGGAATGTTTCAGGGTGGGATATATAAAAACTTTGCCAACAGAAAGGCCAGTGGGATACAGTGTCCCTGGTCCAGGTACAGTTATCAACACAGATGGTCTGGGAAGAATCACCAGACCCATCCAAGGACACCTTTTGAAGATGCTTGCTGAGCTTGGAGTCCCCAGTCAGCATCCCTCAGACAACCCCTTGTCCATCCTGACCAAGAGCTTTCTGACCAAGGCTTATCCTCTTTCAAAGGTCCCAATAAAGCTCACTTAACAAAACTTCTCTGCAGCTCTTCATTTAACAAAACAGTATCAGGGTTTCCTATTATAAATATAGACTTTATTAAACTCTTGCTTTTCTAGTCAATTAGATCAATGAAGTATTCGATTACAATATTCAAATTTTTTTAAAAAAAAACAAGACGTGGTACCTTTTAAGTAAGTAACATGTTTTCAGTATAATGACAGCCTAAGTTAAGGATGAATGTGGCATCTACCTGGAGAACACAAAGTATAAGAAATGCACAATAAAAAAATTCCCCTAAATGTAATTCAAGCTAAGAAGCCAGTTGATAATTGTTAGTACATAAATCACAGTAGCTCATAGGTTGGCCATTGAAGAGAGTGGCTTATTGTAAGGATTATTTAAAATAACCTACTGTCACAGATTTCAGTTTAACTTTAATAGCAACATTATGTGATCACATTTTATTTATGGATCATTTGAAGAATTTGTTATGCAGATATTCTGATTAGTGAGTTATTGGACCATTAGCCAAATAAATCTAAAAGGTAATAAAACTCAAAGGAAGATAAATTACTTTCTTTTTCTTCTTTGCAGCCAATTCAGGATAATTTAAGCCTTTCACAGAATGGTGATAATGAAGGATTTGTTCTCAGCAGCGTTATGGCAGGTGATTTGCATTTGAAAGTTTGACACATTTATAGGCCTTTGATCTTCTCCCTCCAGTGCCTGGCCAGACACCTACATGCACATTTTACTAGGTGGAAGATCTAGAAGCAAAAGTTACCCTGAGAGTTACCCTGAAGACATACACAAAAAGAAATAATTATACAATTCCTGTCCAAAAAATATTCTGTTGCTGACTTTGAGCCACATTTATATAAGACAAGATATGTTTGAACTTCTTTTATTAGAGTTTATTATAAAGTAAAGAAAGTCCTCATGGAAAATTTAAAGGGATAGAGAGTCTGCTGTAAAGCCCACTGAGCCATAAAGTTTGACTTCTTCTGTAGGTTTGAATTTATAGTTGAATTTCTTACCATAGGATACTTGAAGAATTTTAGCACCTAGCGAGCTCAAGAAAAGAAAGGCCATTTCTTAAATATTTGTTAAGTTTTTGTTTTGCAAATAAAATAAAATAAAATAAAAAAGAAATTAGCTCTCTGATCAGGAGAGATATATTGGGCTGGAAAAGGAAGTCTTGATAAAAAGTCAGGGTGTTACTGGCACCATGAGCATATGTGAGCAAAATCAAGCATATAACCTAAGATATATAAAGGATGTGCTTAATGTTTACTATTTGACCTCAAATTAAGAAGGGCATCACAGGATTCGGGAGGAACAAAGCTGAATATTTGAAACAGAACTATTGTATGCCTCATAATTGTCTAATATTTAATATAATCATCTGCTTTCTCTGCTGAATCGTAATGGTTGATGCCAGGTCTGTGAGCCAGGGGCTTATTTAATTTTTATCTCATACTTGATTCCTGAAGTAGGCTGGGTTCACCAATTAAAAATTGACTTCATGAAATTCCTTCCCATGCCATAAGCAAATGATATTTCTCCAAACTGAGCTTTTCCTCTGAAAGAAGACAAGACTTCCTGGGTTCTTTGGAGGAGAACAGCCTATCTGATCTCTGGAAAACTCCCAAGCGTGGCAGTGTCTGGCCGAATAGCTGCGTTCACGCTGTGTGTTGTGTTTGGGAGAACGCATCTCAACACCACACAGAACTCAACCTTTTCAGGCTGTGGACTAGTGAGCATTGATTAGCCATTGCCTGAAGTGTATTGAAAGTAGCAGGGACTATGTAAATGTTAATTTACTTTGTATGCACATTTTTAATGGAGAATTCCCAATAGCCCTTTTCAGTTCTTTAGTTTTTGGTTTTGGTTGGGTTTTTTGTTTTGTTTTGGTTTTGGTTTGGGTTTTTTTTTCTTTTCTTTTTTTTTTTCCTTCCCTTCCCCTCCCTTAAAAGATGCTTCTTCAATCCAAGAGTTAACTTGAATGTACTTGAAAATTCAGTTCCTGGTACATTTTGTTCTTCAAAAGAGAACTATCCATCTGTGTTACCCTGCTTTCAGCTCATCACAGAATGTCAGATATCAGATAAGAGCAAGAGACTGATGAATGTGCATCCCAGACTGACAGGGCAGTTCAATGTCAGGGAAATTAAGGTTTTCTTTTCTTTTTTTTTTTTTTTTTTTAACTACAACCCATTTGCCAGTATGTGCTTTAGAAAATCACTTCTCTGGAAACTCAAGTGGCTTAAAGCAGTATTACCTGGAGAATTTAGATTTACTTGTTTTCTGATACTGTCTCCATGTTAAACAATATTTTGTAATAGAACAGTGTCATAAGCTTTAAGTTCACCACTGTGGTGAGCATCTTATTGAAGATCTCTGCAGAGAGGTGTATCAAAGGAAGGGAGAGATTTGGTGGAGCAGGAGCAGAATACAGAGTCTCCTTGTGATCACTCAGGTCAATAGCAGCACTGAGAGCAGGGTATTTATGACCTGATTTCTCATTCATGTGATTGTGCCACCTCTCCAAAGTGTTTTGCTTTTCTCCCTGTTTTGCAGCAAACTGAAGCCTTAAGAAAGCTGTATTTTAGCCAGGACCAGCTGCCCACAAGATTTGCATACCTGCTGTTGTAAGATCTACCTGCTTATTCATGCAAGCAACAATTTTACACATCCCAATTACCATTAACTAAGCAGGAACTTAGGCAGGGTGCAAACCAGATGTCTGTGTCTCATCATGGGCTCTCAGAGTGAACACAAGCTAAGAGTTTGATTAGTAACCCCTTTTTTTTCTATAGTTCTGCCTTTTACCTTCCCTTTGCTTTACCTTCTCCTCATTTGACCTAATAGATTCATAAGCTTGATTTACTAGCCCATACATAAGTTTTCCTGGTAGGAGTTTAGGTTTTTCACGCTCACCTGTTTCAAAATACACATGAAAATAACGTGAGAGATTTCTAAACAGCAGTGGCCTGAAGTAAATGACTTCTTGCAACTTTACAATGTTAGCTGAGCCCCGTCTGTAACTATGTACTGTAACTGGAACTACTTTAACTATTTAATAATCTGTGCTTTGGAGTTCCTGAAAAGTCTTGCAAGTGAATAATTGTTTCCTGTTTCTAACATTAACTTTATCCATGCAACTGAGCAGATAAACACAGATGTATGATTTATATGGGCAGGGGTTGCTAAAAAAGGCATCATGTTCTACTTTCAGTTTCAAGAAGCATCAAAAAGAATGAGAAAGGGACTAAAAAACCAAACAGACAAAAACAGATACAGTGAGAGAAAAGAGGAAAAGAAACAATATTTAGTCATAGGTGGGACAAGCTAGAGGTAGAAAAAAATGAGAAAAGGCAAAAAATGAAAGCTGATCATGAAGCAAAGAAAGGGAGAAAAGTCTTGAGTGGTGGAGAATACAGACCTCTGCACCATGCTCTTGTCATCCAAACACAACTGTCCCAAAATCTAATCAGGCAGGAAAAATATCAGTGTCTTCTATTACCAGAAGTACAGCAGGAAACCTGTAATACATCACTGAAAGGTCAAAGGCTTGTAAGACTCAGAACTTGAATTCAGTGTCTCTCTTTCCACTGTGAACTTCTACAGAGAGTTTGGTTGCTGTTCTTTCCACTCTCCTAGCAGCCAGTTGCAGTCAGTGATAAGGTCTCCCCTGAGCCTCCAGCTGGACAGACACAGCTTCCTGGACCTCTCCTGATGTACTGTGTTAGCCAGTCCCCTAACCAGCATGGTGAGTCCTCTGGACTCACTCCAATTTGTCAACACACCAGGTTCCCCAGGTCTTCTTCTGGAAAGCTGTCTCCTGGCCAGTCACCCTGAGCCTTTGCTTCCACTGGGGTCATTCCACCTGGAACAGGGGTTTGCATTTGGTTTCCTTGCACCTCTCAATGCTGCTCCTGGATCATTTTCTCCAGCCTTTCCTGGTACCTCTGAATGGCAGATCTGTTCTACAATACATTAACCACCTTCCCCATTTCAGTATGATCTGAAAACCTCTGTATGTGCAACATTATCTATAAAAAAATGGGAATTATTTTAATCAAATATATTCATGAGACTGTTATAATACTGAGTTTAATTTGTTAGGCAAAAATCATAGAAGCATTCACAGCAAATGAAAAAAAAATTAAAAACTTAATATGCCGTTCATGGTCATCAGTAGACTGAAGGACAGACTTGTTTTTGTGGGACTAAATGTGATTAAAATAAAGATTTAGCAACTTGCTAAGAAATTTATGACTACAGTTTAAAATCAATGGTCCTCACCTGTGGGTTAACCACGTGCTTTTGAAATGTGGCCTGAACAGGCACACAGAGCTTTATTTCAGAATATGAAATACATTAATGCTAAATAAAATTCATAACCTAACACTTCTCTGTTGTCACTAACCCAGACTATCGATCCATTTTATAATTATTAAACTGAACTGTAGGCCATGTCCAGAGCATGACTTAATTTAGCACCGAGATGAAACAAGGTTTCTATTAGCAGCATGCAGCAATTCTGCATATCAGTGCTAGGACACGGGGGAGGAAGAAGTGAGCAGATACTGATAAGGAAGTTCAGTGGATGAAAAGGAACAGCCTGAGCTGAAATATAATCACAGCAATTGAAAAATAGCTCCATTCACAAACACCCACCTTCAGCTGTGCAGCTTGACTAGAAAGTCACAACTGAGCTTCTAATACAGTTTTCCTGGCTACTGGAATTTCTTGTAAGATTTACCTAGTTTGGGGAAATTCATCATGTTGCAAAATGAACTATTTAGAACACAGGGCATGAAAGACCACTGTAATATGAGGAAAGCAAGCGTATAAACCCTTAGGAGCTATCCTGTTTTTTTAAAAAGCTCTATGAAACCACTGCCACACATGGCAAAGGCTGTTCCTATGAATAGTAAAGGAAACACTTGCAAATTTTTATTAACAGATAAACTATATTGTACTTCAGAATTTATTAAATTTGAATGCATGCTTTTTGGTAGAAAAGGAGGCATTGCTGAAAATAATTTGCAACAGGTAACCCTATATCTCTCCTGTGAAAAACTGAAATATATTCACTTCATTACAGCAGACAAAATGTTTTAAAACCGAATGTGAAAGCTGATACAATTAAGCTGCACTAATTAATAATGGAGTACTCCTACTGAAACAACTTCTATTATTTTGATAACATCCTCATTTTCTGAGCAAAATAAACCTTGTTAGGCACCCAGTCCTCCCCCAGCTTTGCCCTTTCCTTCTGGCTGAAGTAGCCAGTAGACATTAAAGACCAACCACATAGTCAAACCTCCTTTCAACTTTTGTTAACAGGGGTATTAAAAAGACATTCCTAAATATCAGCTGAAAACCACTAGGTAATAAACTCCCTACTTAAAAGGTGGGTAGGTGTAAATTCCACACGTAGGCCTTTTCATCTGGGAAGCCAGTTGCTTGGAGATCAGATGTTTTAAATGAATTGCAGAGCTGATGTCATTTGTCAGTGGATGGAGACTGGCCACTATTTGGAGGATCAAATACTTACATTTGAGGATGTAAAACAAATAGATAGGTTCTGATCTTACTAGGGCAACACCAGAGAGATGCGTGTCACTATGCAAAGCCCTGGTGAAATCAATGATACTTGCTCGAGTGTTTGTTCTCCATGAGCAGGCTCTTAGTTTGACATTTTGGTGTTGCACCTTTGAGAACATTAAGGGTTTTAAATGTTTATGGCATGATTTTTTATGAGCACTAGAGCTAGCCTATTTCAGGTTTTACTACAAATGAATAACAATGTTTTCTGTCATGCTAGCCACAGGTTGGTTTGGCCAAGGCTGTAATAATTAGACATCCAATTTACACATGGTTTTCATTGATCATCATAAGGGCTGAAGACTCCCTTCTGTAGGGTGGAACTCAGGATCAGTCATGGTTCTCTTAGTCTTTCTGTCTTGGAATTGTAACTGGCTATCCATATGTATTCTCTGGCAAATTGACATCCACCCCCCCCCCCCCCACCTAAAAAACCCCTGTTACTCCTTTCCCCCCATCACCCCCCCGCCTCGAGCCCCCCTCACCCACCCCTCCCCCTCCTCCCAGCACACCACTGCAAACCCCCCTGCCTCCCACAATACCACTCAACCTCCCCGTACTCCCAGTATACCAGTAAACCTCCCCGTACTCCCAGTATACCAGTGAAAAACCTCCCCGTACTCCCAGTATACCAGTGAAAAACCTCCCCATACTCCCAGTATACCAGTGAAAAACCGCCTTCCTCCCAGTATACCAGTTAAAAACCTGCTGCCTCCCAGTATACCAGTGACAAACCTCCCCGTACTCCCAGTATACCAGTGAAAAACCCGCCTTCCTCCCAGTATACCAGTTAAAAACCTGCCTTCCTCCCAGTATACCGCTGATAAACCACCATCCTCCCAGTATACCAGTGACAAACCCACCTTCCTCCCAGTATACCACTGATAAACCGCCATTCTCCCAGTATACCAGTTAAAAACCCGCCTTCCTCCCAGTATACCAGTGACAAACCACCATTCTCCCAGTATACCAGTTAAAAACCCGCCTTCCTCCCAGTATACCAGTGACAAACCCACCTTCCTCCCAGCACACCAGTTTACTCCCGTCCTCCCAGTACTTCAGGGCCTTCCTCCCACTACAGCACCTAAAACCCCTG
>JAAGNO010002442.1:35058-57996 GCA_033439905.1 Ceryle rudis
TATACTTAATAGGCGTATTTTTCATATATTTACATATGCACACACATATATATTTGGAAGGTCCTTTTGCTTGGCACACCCTGACAGAAATATCTCCTCTCCCACCTCCCCCTCTTATTTTTGTCTATTTGTAGATTTTTAATTGTTGTGATTACTAAAAAAGGGAAAGACATAAAATAAAAGCATAGGACATGTCAAGTGGAAAATGCCCCTATAAACAAAAATATGAGGAGGAAAAGAGAAAAAGAATGGGAGACAGTTTTTAACTGGGATGCAAATATGTCCCCTATTTATGCTAAATTAGGCCTTGTGTCTAACTTGTTACCATTGTGTTGGTGCTTGATAAAACTCATTCAGTTCACTGAAGTTACAGAAGATAGCTGCTGTTTATCTTGGCCTAATTTAAATTTGTTGCAGGCATTTCTTATTCTTAGGACTGATTCAGGTCATTTTCCTTAAAGGAGTAGTAACACAGAGCTCAGAATATGACAGTGTGACCATAAGGCCCAAAGTAATCCTGACTGTAGGGAGCTGTGCCCCAAGTTTCCCTGTGGAGTAGGTGTCATCACAGTCAAACCGTCTCAGCCTGGGTTGAAATGCAGAAATCCTTCACTTTTTATCTCTTTCTTATTTATCCCAGCATAAACCCAGGAAGTCTCCCACAAGCTGCTTCCCATCTTTTTGATCCCAAATTCATAAAAATTCACAAAAGCCTTCCTAATGACTATGGTCAGTACTGGATTGCTTTTTTCTGAGTGGTCATAGTGAGGATTTCACACTCATAAAGAAGTGATGTATTCCAGAAAGCCCCAGCTTGCTTTGGTTTTGTGCTATTCAGAGGCATCCCTCACATTTTTTTTTAGAATGGATTATGGTTCATATAGCAATTGTTACACAGAAAGAATCTCTAAAATAAATGCTAATTTTCTCTTTCATCCAGATTTGCATTCTTTCTCCCCTTCTTTTCATTATATATTATATTCTGCTTCCATTATTGGCCAATACAAAGTCATGGCTGGCAGCCAAGCTGCTCAGTAGTTTTGGACAGTTTTCCTGTCTCTTTTAATGACTTGCTGTGTGATTTTGGGTAAGTTAGTCCTTGCCCCTGCTTATCCATTTCCCCAGAGTAACAGAGATCATTAATCATCACTATAAGCTGTTCTGAAGCCAAGAGAATAAAAGTGCTCATTATTAATGCCACTAATTTATAGGATATACATTTCCACTTGAACTTCTGAACAAATAACTGCTCTTGCATTGAGTCAGGGCTGGATTAAGTTTTCTTGGCAGAAGAACAGATTCCTAGAGGTAGGCAATTTTACAGAAGTAACCCGTAGTCTTTTCTTACACACATCTAATCCGTATATCACTTTGAATTAAATTTCTATGTAAAACATTTGTCTGGGGCAAAAGGTTACACACAGCTTATTTCCTAGACTTCTTTTTGTTTAAATTACATTTTCCCACTTTGATTTTGTTTTGTTTTTTAAATGTGACTTTGACTTTGTTTATAATTACAGGTTTCCTTTCTGACATCCCACACATGATTAAAAGTAGCAAATGAATCTACAGACTTCAGGGAATGCATTGCTATTCTTTCCTCCTTTTTCCTGTTGAAAATCAAAGTGATCCAAAGAGAAGTTACAATTTAATGAGAAAAGAAATCCACAGAGCCATAACACACACAAATACAAACAAACTATATTTGACTTTCACGATTAAGATGCAGATAATGAGAGATTACTTCAGTAGTGCTTAGCATGGATCAAATCATCACTGATGTAGTGCCATCGCCTTCAAACAGTTACACAGAAATCAGGGCTTGGTGGCTTAAGTTCAATGTTTGTTTTAGGGGTCGTTATCTTTAAATTCTACAACTGTGAATAGTTTTGTAAAATTGTTAATTTTCTTTTTCCTCTCTCACCACTTATCCCCCCAGCACAATGTTACACGCAGATGCATAGCCTTAATTGGTTTAGTTGCAAGAAGATAATCTTTTTTTCCTCCTTTCTCACTGTTGCCTGTTAGCCTAAAGACTTTTTAGCTGAAGGTTGATAATTATCATTGAGAAGAAACTAGCACATCAGGAGTTCATTTTCCATCTTAGCACTTGTGGCGCCCCTTTGAACTCCTCTCACCAAACCCATGTTCCCACTCTGTCACTTTCCTCCCTCCATCATAAAAGGTCTCATCAGCAAGCAGCTCCAGCCTTTGCTGGCAGGCAGAGGGCATTGCTTCTCCTGAGTGCTCCTCCAGCATGGACAAACTGCACGAGACGTTGATAAACATGGAAGATGCTTTGGGTTCAGAGCACTCTGTCTGCTTATCATCCTGGGACTGGAAAAGTGCCACTGGAACTTTTGAACTGCACCCTGTCTCATCTCCCCACAGCTTATCCCCGACGCCTTCCTTTGAATCCTACTCCTCATCCCCTTGCCCAGCGGTGGCGGAGACCCCCTATGGCAGCGGCGGCAGCCTGGTGGGCTACAGCCTAGTGGACTTCCCTCCCGCGTATCTGCCCAGCCCAGGACAGGCTCGGCTGCCCAAGGGCACCAAGGTGCGGATGTCCGCCCAGCGCAGGAGGAAGGCCAGCGAGAGGGAGAAGCTGCGGATGAGGACCCTGGCTGATGCACTCCACACGCTGCGCAACTACCTGCCCCCCGTCTACAGCCAGAGGGGACAGCCCCTTACCAAAATACAAACCCTAAAATACACCATCAAGTACATCAGTGAACTGACGGAGCTCCTCAACAGCGTCAAGCGGGCGTAAACCCCCCCTGGAGCACCCACGCCGGCATGCTCAGGATTTTTACAGACAAAAAACAGCAAAATTTCTTCCTAACCAGAGTACAGTGTCACGGGGTGCAAGAGGAAGACGGAACAAGGGAGGGAGAACAAGGGCCACTGTCGTACATAGGACGTAATGCTGGAAGGTGATGTAGGATTGCCTAGAAACCTGAGCTGCAGGTTGCTGAGACAGAAGTCTTGGGTTTTACTTTTTTAAATGTCTTCTTAATGTCTTTTTTTTTTTTTTTAATAATAACTTCTGAAAAATATTAAACCTAGTCTGATATGAAAGTAAAAAACAAAAATCAATTGATCTTCCTAGGATTTACATATCACTGTTATGACTGATCTTCTGTTTACTAAGGAAAATAGAAAATCCATAGGTTTTAAAATGAATTTTTAAAAAGTAAATGACAACAACACTGTAAGAATACTAAGTGTATTGATTTGTAGGCACTTTAATACTAAGATGAGGAAGAACATACATGTATAGTTACTTCAAGTATTGTCTATTTATCCATGTTTCAGCTGTACCTAATAATCAAGAAACTAAGAAATAGTGAGAACATTTTGCTCATAAATAAATGTGGCAGAGTTTGTATCTTGTATTACATCTGATTGATAGATAAGTAAAATCTAGCTATGACAGCTAAATATTGGAGTTGAAATACAAGCACACTGACATTTTCTATAGGTAAGTTGCTGTTAAATCCTATCTTCTTTATTATAGAGAAACATTTTTTTTTCTGTATTTAATATATAAAACCCTCTTACTTCAGTGCCTGATAAATTATGGAAGACATTTTTACATCAAATAGCTAGAATAAATAAGATTAGACTGAGTTATCTTCCTTCTCCCTGACATGAAATACATTGACTCAGATATCAAAAAGTTGTAAAGTTTTGTCCTCGAGTTGCACTGAAACCTAGGAGCACTCTAGTGACCATAATGTCTCCTTACTAGAAGCTGTCAGATCAGCTGTTTCCTACAGCTAGTAATAGTCCTGCAAAACACACACACATCATCTTCTAAAACCAAACAAATGAGGATGTAGTCTTAATCCTTTATTACTTTTACATTCATCCGACAGGTATCATACAGGTCTCACCACACTACAAAAAAACCCCATGAATTGGTTTTTAAACGTCATTGCAGACTGATTCACAAGACTTATCTGTGCTGAGGCCAGCAACACACACACAGAGGAGCAAAACTCAGGGCTGAGCTCCTTGGAGCTAATTAAGTGAGATTAACCTTTTCTCCACAGGGAGTTGTAAGGCACAGTGTGAGCAGGAGCCAGGAGGTAACAGGCTTGTCTCACCAGGATGGATAGATCAGCATATCTGTGTGGGGCAGATGGTTTTGGTTTGTAGATAGATCCTGAAGCAGAGCATCAAAATGCTAAAACTTTATTGCATCCTTCTCTTTTTTTCTTTCCCTCTTTCTGTTTGTTTGGAAGAAAATACAATTGTCAATTTATTTTTTTTTTTATCCAAGGCTTAGCCTAAGCTGTCTCATTGCTCTTCTCACATAGTACATGCATATTGGAGCAATTGGTGTGAAATCCATCAGTGTCTCAAAAAAGCACCTACATTCAAATTTATGCAGGTAGCACTGTCACTTAAGATGTAACCACATTTAAGCTTATGCCATATCTGTTTATTTTTTTTAACCCATGCTAGATTTCTCACAGGCCTTAGTGTTTCAGCAAGAATAGAAATAGAAACATTTTGAAAGCCCTATAAAATTGTCAAACTAGAGAAAATTTTATGCGCATATGAGTTGTTAGTAGTAATGTGAGCATAGCATTCCTTAATGTAAAGCTGTACTGCTGGTCCAGACTTGAGAAGATAAAGAGCCACACAGATAAGGTCAGTCTGGATTATATTTTGCAAGGGAGTGAAACTGCACAGTGCCTATGGGATCTTGCACAGAACCATAACTGAGATCTTGATCCCACATTCTTTCTCAAAGACTCTCATTGTCTCTGAGGAGGTACCTGTAAAGGGGTACCTGCTCACTAGTGCTGGCAAACCACCAGCAAATGCACAGGAAGGTAGTAGCCCTGTCATTCTGTGATGTTAAAGACCATATTTTTTCACAAGTACAATAGCTGGGTATAGTGTTTATGTTTGGGAAGACTATTAACCTTGTTCTCTAAATCTTCCACTCCTGAAACCACAGATGACTACACTTTTCAGCTCTTTATCTAGGGAAGCCTATAGGGTTGTGGTTAAAGAAGAGAAACAAGGAGTTGGAAGGATCCATTTTTCTTGCTAGTTTATCTATGATCTTGGCTGGTCATCCACCATTGTTGCCTCAGTTTACCCATCTGAAAATGAAGACTGGTAGATAATGGCTTCAGAAGACTGCTCTTCATAGACAAAGCTAAGTAATGCTGTATGCAGAAACAGTGCCCCAGTAGGATGTACTCTGCAGATCTGAGAAGTAGCTCAGAGGCAGTATTTCCCACACCCCAGAGAAAGTAGCAGGTGAAGACCCTAAATGTGTTGGGGTACAGCTTGTTAGGTGCCTCTAGAGTTTCTCTGTCTCCCTGCAAGTCTAGATCTAAGTAACACAACTGCAAGGCTTCAAGTTTTGGAAGGATACTTCACTACTTCCATGCCAGTGAACTAGACCTTATCCGTACTTACTCCCTAGTTCCACAATTCCAGGGGCTGCTGCCATGCTTATAAAAAATTTGAGCCTTAGGACGCTGTGACTGCTTCTAGGCTGATCTTAGGCAACAGTCTGTGCTAAATCATTCCCTCCCTGTGATGCAAAGTCCATGTCCAAGATGGAGTTAGTTTACTAGAATACGCTGTAATCTAGTGCTGTTTAATTTGTTTGATCTCTTTTCAGGGAATCTTTCCTTCTACCTGCATGTTGTGGGGGAAATGACTGAGGTGTACGAGTAGGAGGCATAAGTAGGTTTAGTACCTACATTTGATTTGGATCTCAGAGGGTCTGACAGGTTTGTTTCCCCTCTTCCAGGAAGAAATGAATTCTTGCTCTGCCTGACATATAACACCCCTACCAATCCCTCCTTCTGTAATTCTTCTGCTTTACATAGAAATTTCACTGATCCAGAGGAAATAGTCTGAATTATTATATTCATAACAGCACAAGTCCTGCTGCTACTAAATGTTGGATTTTATTTATTTTTTCAATAAAATAGAATAGAGTCAAAGTTCCTCCTTTATTTCTTTAGCCCTACAAATTTAGGCTAATTTACTCATGTGAAAGAGACCAAGTTAAGTTCCCTATTTTAGAGATCTAGCCTCCAGGACTGTACATAAGGTCCATAAAGCTATACTAAATTCCAACAGCAACACCATAATAATCCATAAAATAGAAACAAAACACGGCACCTTAGTCTGAAAAAGTTGCACAAGTCACAGAAGCAGAGGACCTCTTTCACACACAAGCATATTCTCTCAACATGTGTTAAAAAACTACATGGAAATGAAGCTAAAATAGAAGCCCAAAAATCACTGGATGTCCATGGCTAAGGAATTAAATTACATTCTGCCTTAGGGATAGAGTTCTTTATCATGCTAAAGGAAAAGGGATAGAGTAAACTGAGGTTAGTCTCAGACAATTAAATGAACTCCTTTTTCCAGGTTAGCATATTACTGATATTCCTTACTAATGTGGAGAGCAGGACATGGGTACTAAAGAAGAAACCACCACCACAGCATGGGTTTCTACTGCTTTCCCTGTTTTCTTATACAAGAAATTCATAGAATCATAGAATGGTTTGAGTTGGAAGGGACCTTAAAGATCATCTAGTTCCAACCCCCCTGCAACAGGCAGTGACACCTCCCACTAGACCAAGTTGCTCAAAGCCCCATCCAACCTGGTCTTGAACACATCCAGTGATGGAGCAGTGATGGAGCATCCACAACTTCCCCAGGCAACCTGTTCCAGTGCCTGAATACTCTCATAGTGAAGAACTTCCTAATTTCCAATCTAAATCTACTCTCTTCCAGTTTGAAGCCATTACCCCTCCTCCTGCTACTACAAGTCCTTGTAAAAAGTCCCTCCCCAGTTTTCCTGTAGGTCCCCTTCAGATACTTGGAAGGTCATAATAAGGTCTCCCAGGAACATTACCTTCTCCAGGCTGAACAACCCCAACTCCCTAAGCCAGAACTCATAGGAGAGGTGTTCTAGCCCTCTGAACATCTTCGTGGCCCTCTACTGAACTTGCTCCAACAGGTCCATGTCCTTCTTGTACTGGGGGCTCCAGAGTTGGATCCAGGTGGTGTTTCATGAAAGGGGAGTAAAGGGCGAAGGTCACCTCCCTCAAACTGTTGGCCATGCTTCTTTTGATACAGCCCAGGATAGATTTGGCTTTCTGAGCTGCATTTTCACATCAATGGCTTGTATTTAGGTTTTCATCCACCCCTACCCCTGAGTTCTTCTCCACAGGACTGCTCTCAATCCACCCATTGCCCAGCCTCTATTTGTGCTTGGGTTTGCCCTGACCCAGGCCCAGGACCTTGCACTTGACCTTGTGGAACTTCAGGAGGTTGGCATGGGCCCAACTCTCAAGCTTGTTAATGTTCCTCTGGATGGCATCCCTTCCCTCCAGTGTGTTGACCACACCACACAGCTTGGTGTTGTCTGCAAACTTGCTGAGCGTGCACTCAATCCCCTTGTTCATATCACTGGCAAAGGTGTAAAACAGCACCAGTCCCAGTACCAACCCCTGAGGAATATCACTCATCACTGGTCTCCACTTGGAAATCGAGCTGTTGACAGCAAGTCTTTGAGAGCAACCATCCAGCTAATTCTGTATCTACCAAGTGGTCCATTCATTAAATCCATGTCTTTCCATCTTAGAGACCAGGACGTCACTTGGGACATCAAATGCTTTGCACATGTCCAGGTGGATGATGGCAGTTACTCTTCCCTTATCCTTCAACACTGTAACTCCATTGTCAAAGGTCACCAAATTATTCCTGTATGATTTGACCTTGGTGAAGCCATGTTGGTTCCCACCAATCACATCTTTATTTTGGTATACAAAATCATATTTCATGAGTGATACTAATCACCTGCTGCCCTTTCAGCTTTGTAAGCGCTCAAATAGTAAAGGGATAAAGAACAATATGAAAATTTCCGCAGAAATTGGTTATATGAAAGAGATTTCAGAATCTCAGGAAAAGCCTTGAGATACAGAAACCTGACACCTTGTCTGAACTAACTCGTCCTTCACTCTGTTTACTGATGAGATGATTACAGGATCCTGCTGCTAACAGAGTTATTAGCTGCACACTACAAGTAGATATATTTCATTTTAAAGTAGTGCTCCCAGACATTAAAAGACTTTGCACTAAGGCAGAAAGAAAGAGCCAAGACTGTGCATATACTCTCCCTGTCCAAAGCTACTCCAGAACAACACATTGAAGCAGGCCCAATGCAGCGAAAAGAGATAAGCAAGCAACACCAAATCACAGGTAAGATGGCTGAACCTCTCCAGCTGCTTTCCTGAGCAGCTCTTCACGGTCGGAGCTACACCCTTGCCTCCATTCTGGGTGAACTGCTGAGAGGGGATGAGGTGTGATCACAGAGACAGAGTGCTTACAGTTTCAGAGCCAAAGGACTTTTGCCCAAGAGCCATCCTCACCCTTTTATATTAGTGAAGAACAAGGTTGGGCAGAGCAGGCAGTTACATGTAATGGATTTTATACAAGATCACTCTGTTGGTGCCATCAGCCAGGCAGCTGGGGCTGCGGGAGGGAGGAGTTGCTGCTATCATCAGCAGGGTTGTTTCTTGTACCTCAGGAGATCAGAGACTGTTCTGGTGCAGTCAGAAGTAGATTATGTTGTTTTATTTAGCAGAAGGCACAGAGAAAGGAAGAAGCCTTGTAGAGGAGACGGGTAGAGCTTCACTCTCCAGGGCAGGCTTTGCACCTGAATTCAGAAGACTGACAGCTTCTCTGCCCTCCCTGTAAGAGAGGTGCAGCAGTGTGGTGCCTGCCAGCAGCAACAATATCTCAGCAAACACCCTGAAGTTGACAAGGAGGACAAATTCTCTCCTGTTGGGAAAAGTATCTTAGAGACAATATTCCTCAGTGGTTAAAGTATCACATGCAGAAGCAGCTCCCCAGGCAAGCCCTGGCTCTTGGACCTGAAGTGCTCAACCCCCACCCCCAAAGCAGAGGGGAGACTGGGGCCACCTACCCACACACAGAGTACTTTGAAATTCTACACTGAGGAGCACCACGTAGGTGCCAAGAGGTTTTATGGTTACACATTTGGGCTGCACATAGGTGTGCTGGGGGTGGGGGGGAAGAAGGCCTCCTGCAAGAAAGCTTCAGCGGGTTCCTTAGGACAGCTGCTTATCTGTTAGTTGCTACAGCTCCACCTCCCCTCTGCCAAGGGATGCCAGGGGTCATTGCTCCAGTTCTGTGTGGCTTAAAACACTGCACAGTAATATACATATATATATACACACACACATACATACACCCACACATATACATATACATACACTCCAGCTTCTAAGGAGCTAATATCTGACTGACTTGTACTCCCCAAGTTTTCTGCTATACAACCACAAATGCTATTGCTGCATTGAACAGATGCGAAACTCAGTTGTGAAGGTAAGTCCCAGCTCCCAGTAAAGCAGCTGCTTTTTAATGAGTTAGAGAAATCCAGTCCATGTGAACACCCTCCCCTGACTTTTTGCTCATTTGGACAGCACCATGAACCTAGCTGTCTCTCTTATCACTACACTAAGTTCTGTAAGGAAACAGATTCAGCTTACTTATTTCTTAAAAGCATTTATTTTAAAGCATATGCCTGTATGGGATTTGGGAATATAGCTAACACTGTGTTTAGATATTTCTGGACTCACATGCACAAATGAAAGCATTAATTGTATGGGACTGGCAAGCTGAAGACTCAGATAGGCTTAGGACAGAATCATAATCTTGAACAAAAGCTTCCCAAATAATTAGATCATTGTCAGAACATGTATTCCTCTGGATTAGAGGTGCAGTGTTTAATCTTTCACTAAAGACATTGAGATTTAAAACAAAAAAGCAAAGCAGTATACCCAAAGAGATAGTTATTTGGGCCAGAAAATGTGTCAGTTTTCCTAATTTTTAATTATTAATAGTAAATTGTTGCTGCTTTAAAATCAAAGCAGCCGAGTTTTAAAATGCTAGCCATGTCTCTGAATAAAGAAATGCAGAGCTCTCAGTTTTACTATAGTCTATCAGTAACCAGATATAGTGAGGCTACTTGTAGCACTGACTTACTGCCATTTATTTGAAATGGAAATAACTGTCTGTAGTACATTTCTGTTATTATTCCTGTTTTCCTATAAAAACAAATCACACCATACTTTTTTTCCCTTAGACTTTTACCATTCACCTGTTGAAATTGCAGAAGACATTAAGCATAAACAAAGAAGATTGATCTGCTTTCAACTTGTGTTAACAGGGATATAAAAATAACATCCCGTATACCAGGAGGAAAAGCATGTGGTCATAAAATATCCACTTAAAAGGCAAAGAGGTGTTGATACAACACTTGAAGATGACTTTTTTTTTTAAATATATACATGTATAACCAGGAAGGCAGTTCCTGAATTTTAGGATAAACAGACACCTCTGAGGTGGAGGGAATATTACTGTCATGTCTTTAAAAGATTTTACTAATACTCAGATGGATTTCGAGTGTCTTACATGTTGTTGGGGGAAAAAAAAAAGTGAGAAGAAGCTTTCTAAAAATCCTAGTCCAACCATGGAGGGGAATCTCCTTGAATTTTCCTGCATATTGAAAATAGTAAACAATCATCTATTACCACTTCTCATTTTGCAAAATGTCAATAAGCAGAGCTTTTAGAAGAGCTGAAGAGTAGAGACACAGTTTCCCTGGGCATCATCTTGCTTTTCAACAATTCTTACATCTTTATCAACAGAAATAATCTCAAGACACTGCCTAGTCTTATGAAAAGAAAGGGATGTGCCTTAGAGAAGATTGTAAAAACCAGATTTCTATTCCTAAGTGATGTTGTTCTTGAGTCTTGAAGAAATGAATCAGAAACACAAGAAGCCACAACTAAGACTGCATTAGCAGCACTTAAATAGTCTGCCCAGTCTCATGCTTGGTTCTCACAGCAGTCCCTAGTTGCTATATTCCCCCCACCTTCCAACTCTAAGAGGGAGGAAGGTGGTTCAGGCTACACAAGGCAGCCTACACTGTGCAGGTATAGCACTGTCACAGCAGATTAAGACTGACATTCACCTACCTGGAAAAGATGCTGCATAATAGAAATTTCTTGGGAGATGGTCATCATGATATAAAACACACAGGGAGGTCACCATACCACTTGAAGTGCCCATATTTGTGTTCTGTTAGATGCAAGTCCCTGGCAATATTTATAGGTGTGTCCTTTGATTTTTCAATAGATTGTGCCTGCACACTGAGGAACAGCTACTTAACCCACTGGGTTAATGTAGGGGAAAGCACGAAGCACTTATCACATCTGCTGTCAGGCTTGTATTTTGTGCATTTTCCTTTTATTCCCAGGCTGTCATATTTACATATCATTCCTCAATATCACAGCTGCATGGCTTTAGTCATCACCTACCACAGGGGTAACAAAATAAGACTCCTTTAGCACAGTAGCCTCCTGTATTGGAAAACATAGTCTTGATACACAGCTAGGGACTTGACATATCCTTCATCATGACACCCACACAGTTTTTTTTTTTCCCCAGAAATTACAGTAAGACATCTACTGCAGATATGCTTAGCAGGCAACTGGAAGATAGACAAGACTTGCAAACATGAGCTTGTAATTATAACAGTAGCTGTTTAGTGGTCTCTCCACACAGTTATTGTGGCAACAGAGCTACAAGCTTGTAGACATCATGCTTTTTCACAAAATGCAAACATATTCACAAAATAGTTTCTTGCTCAAGTTAAACTTCACAGAAATTCCCTGTAGTATAATTCTATGTAATACAAAGTTAAAAGCAGACACCCATTATTATATCTTTACTCCTAAGGAATAATGTTTTGTGCTAAGCAATAGCTTGCCTTAGAACAGGAAAATACAGTATCAGATCTGAACTGTTTTCACATCACTGTTCAGATGCAAAGAAGAAACCAAGAAACACAAGAAGAAACAAACAAACGCAAGACAGCATAATCTGACAGGAGCTCCTAAGCCTCATTTTCTCTACTATGGAAGAATCCTTAACACTTTGTGGATAAAGTCCATGTTTTATCATCATTACTACTACTACGAGTCCTCATTAAAAGATTTTTTCATTTAGGTTATCAGGTTACCCAGCTAAGCCATCACTGATGCTACCCGTGAGTGATTTCCTCCCACCTAGGAAAGGCAACTTGATATTGCAGAGGCACAACACTCCTGCAAGATCCACAGTTGCAGCTCTTCTGCCAATAGCTACTGCAGAATCAAGTATGTTCATCCTTCTCTTGCCTCAAACCCACTTTCTCATACTGACATTAAGATCTCTTCCATCCTGTGGTCATACTGAAGCTTTTGAAAAAAAAGCTCAAAGTGATTTACAATTGACTTCACATCTGTTACCACCTTCCTTCCCCTACCTCAGAACAGATGCTTCCCGCTGCAAAGTGAACAGATGCAAGCTGGGACATGTTAGCTGAGCAGACTAGGTCAGATGCAAATCACACCAAAGACTAATAATAGTTTGACACTGGAGGAACACAAGAGAGCAACACAACAAATTAACTTGAAGACAAAGATACATCCACACTGGTTAGGTGACCTCTTTTCTCAGTCAACACCATCAATATATTTTCCCCATAGATACATTTCAGATGTCTTCACTTCTAAGTCTAGGCAGGCTGTGCTTACTTAAGTCACTTAACTATTTCATTTTGTGCAGTTGCTGTTCTTGCTTAGTCTGTCAAAAGTCAGTGTATTCACCTGAAGGGGGAAGAGAGCATAACAAAGTCTCTTCTGTTACAACAACTTTACACTTGGTATTTCAGTAGCATATTTTAAGATTGACACCAACCTCTGCTAGTTGTTTTCCTTCCTAACAAGGACTGCTCCAGATGACACTTGCCCATGCAGACGTGGTTCTGCACTGCGGTCTAGTAAGATATTTCTGCTTTTAGTTTTCTGTACAGCATATTCTAGGACTAGGAGCATGTCATCTGGCACAGCTCTCATGAGATCATGTGCCATATTGCTGAGCAGAGATTCAGAAGTTACTTAAGAACTGCCTGTTTTCTTACCAAGCCTGTGTTTCCCTGGATTGCATCTCCTTGGACAAAGAAAACCTGAAGGCTGCTGCATTGTGCTGCAGATCACCACACTGCAGTGGAAATACAGCTAAAAGACAAGAATATTTTTATAATATGTAGGAGTCTTATGTTGCAAACATCCAGTATGTGTACTGACTCTAAAGCAGATGAATTGAACACTGGTAAGAGGCTAGACTTTATATTTACTACTCTTACAGTGTTATGCCTTCAAGAAGGGGGATAATAGCCCCAAGGCAGCACCTGGACAGCTGAGACCTTTCACGGCATTTGCTGCACGCACTGCTCCAGGCTCACCTATCAGGACTGCAGACAACATGTGACAGATCACAAAGACACCTCACCTGCTCTTGTAACAGCATTGTGCCTTGTACAAAGGTGAACATCCTCACTTCAAATCTCTTCAGGTGCTGAGGAAGTTTTACTCTGAGGCTATAATTAACTTCATGGAAGACAGTTCTGTAAGAGTCTTCACTGTTTTCACACCTTTTAGGGAAAGAAAGTATTTAATCTAAACTTTCATCACTTTAACCAGATTTTTAAGCAAAGCAAGGAGGCAAAATACAGAGAAGCTTCCCTCAGGCCATAAGGGTGTATATATAGAGACTCCCCCATTCATGATCTCTGCCTTTGGCCAGTCAAGGTTGCTTCTTGTTCTTTCTTGCCAGGTGGAAGCTGTTAGCTAGAAACACTTCTGGCCACTGCCCTGACCTGCTGACACCAGAAGGCATAGCAGCTGTGCTAACTCTGACATGCTCCACAGCCTAGCAGCAACTGTTCATGAGAACAAAACAATGCATCTAAGCATACTTCTGTCTTCTTACTCTTTCCTCCCACCTAAGGTAAGGGGCCTTATGCTAAACAGTTACCAAATACAGGAGAAAAGCACTACTTACCCATTTATAAGGATGGGCCACTGTGGAAGGCTGTCCTGGCTTTGAGAGTTTGTAGCCCAACAATTATTCAGGTTTAATTCCAGTCTTGCATCTTTAGGCTGGAGCAGTTCAGCTTCAAAATACAGTGCCTCCCTCAGGTATTTTACCACAGGATATTCCGATTCCTGGTAAGGCTCGGAGTAGGATTTCTCTAGAAGAGAGTATTATGCTAGAATTTCATATTTACAGAGTGAATATTGACAAACTTCCTTCTTCACTCTTCTTTCTACTACCATTTACTCTGACACAGTAATACTAAAATCTAAGTGTATGAACATCAACAAACTGGGATAGGATGGTGGAAGAATAAGAACGGGTAATGCAAGCAATGATCTGAACTTTATTCCTTGGCTCTGAGGATCCAGAAGTGAGACATTCCTTCTGCAAAAACCCATTGGAGTAAGATATTAATTCAAAATTGTTTCTGTAAAGGTTTTTTTGGGAGGAAGAGTAGGGCAGAGTGAAAAATTAATCAGGGCCACTCCAGTCAAGGTTTGTTTTAGGCTCCAGTTAGCGCTTTCTGCTAGCATAGGTACCATTTTACAGAAGTACTGCATGTAGCTTCCATCTCTGACACAGGTTACGATTATTTCAGTCAGTGTTAACTCTGCTTAGTATCAGTTTGGGAGTTGATAGCAAAGAGAAGTTCACATCACATCTACTATACAAGACTTTTAGCATGCCCAGACCAAGCAAGAAAACAGCCATCTGGACATGGTCCTGGGCAACCTGTTCTAGGTGGCCTTTGAACAGAGTGGATGGACAAGATAACTTTCAGAGGTACCTTCCAACTTTCAGTGATTCTGTGGAGTCTGATCATAAATGTTACCTTTGAAAAGCTTCAATGAAAGAGCAAGAGAGCCAAACCCTGGCTTAATACTGGGTGGTGGATTCTTCTTAGATTCGTATCGGACATCAACAGTCTGCTTGATTGCATACCAGCACGCAAATTTCAGTCTGAGGGAAGAGGTAAAATCATCAGATTTTTAGATAACAAAATACCTTGGCCAACCTTATTCTAGAGAATGACACTTACTTGTATACTGGTGTGTCATTGCCAGGTCTGAAATAGAGTACGTCGTTTTCATATGTCATAGCTGTGCTACTGAACTGAAAGTTACATATTACAAACAGGACAGTTATATTAGAGTTTGCTTTGGCTTTATTAGAGATTGCTTTTTAGTTTTATTCAGTTGGCTTTTAGTTTTAAACTATGTCTACATCCCTTCATTTGACTGGCAGATTGCACTAAGCAGAACACAGTTGAGAATGGCCAGAAATTATCAGCCAATAGCCCTATCCTTATTGAACTAAAGCTGACAGTAATGCCATAGTCAAGAAGAAACAGTTTATTAGCCAACAATATCTTAAATATGACATAACACCCCAGAAAGGGAGTGCACTGGGCCTGAGAAAGATCAGTTGTTTCTGTTGACAGAATGAATATATAGCATGAGATATAACACTCTCAGGAGCTGCCGTTGTGATTATATGAAATAGAGCATAATCCAATCCTTTGATATTTTTTCTGTTTTCCATTTATGTAGTACGTAGGTGTCAAGAACAGGACCCACTCTAGTCTTGGGCCAGGTAGTCATTGGCAACACCTAACCAGGTTCTGCCAGGTGTATATCTCAACAGTTCACATATATCTCACATTCAAGTCCATTGCTAAACAAGTCAGAGACATCAAACTGAAGGCTAATTTCAGAAATCGTCTCTGGTGTCAAAACAATCTACCAAATAGGAACTTCTGCCCAACTGAATTCAATATCCTCAGAAAAAGAATGTAGAGGTACACTTAACAAAAGGCTGTCTGTGACCTGCTCGCGGCTTCTGCTTAACTATGAGCTTTTGCCAGTTCTAGTAATAACCTTAGCTCAATGCAGAGTAAACTACACATGCTTAAACCTCTACCTTTCTCCTTGTTCCACAAGTGTTCACACTGAACTTGAAGGTAGCAGTCTTCTCTGTCACTAGACTGGGCTTGCACTGTCTGTCCCTCAAGACAAGCAGGCTGGTGTCCAGGTCTGCAACTCTTTCCAATTTTACTGCAGTAATAATCACAGTACCATTGGGCAAGCACTCTGAAAGAGAAAAATATATTTTCATACAAATAAGGACTCAAGCTCCCTTATTTTGTAGGCTAAGCACAACAAATTGTTTCTGGACGGATTTGATAGCAAGTTTTTGGGCAGCTCACAAGGATTAAGTTTTGAGCAAAACTCTCTTCAGTACTAACACCTTATTTTTCTTCAAGATGCCAGTAGAGCATGCACTACATGGTCAAAGCTAGTGACTTTATTTACTTTTCACCTTCTAGGTACTCTCACCCTTTCCTAAAAGGATTTCTCTAGCCAAGATATTCAGCATATTCAATACTGATGAGTAGCTTTAGAATGACTAATCTGTATGCTGGTCCTTCCCCCACCTCAAAAAAAGAAAAGAAAACCAACAAACACACCAAAAAAACCAACCAACAAACCAGAAGGAAAAAAAAACCAAACCCACAAAAAACCAAAACACAAAAAACCACAGCACAAAGAAACAAAAAACACTACCCCAAACAAAACAAAACAAAACTACAAAATAAACCCCCAAACCATTCAACACCTAAACCAACCACAAAATCCCTTTAAAAAACCTTCATGATTATTGGATGTGTGAGGGAAAGTAGAGTTAAAAAAGTTAAAAGTTGAAAGCATTAAAGGCTAATTCCAAACATGTTATTACGTATTAGCTCCGAAGGTGAAAATATGCAGGAAATGGAGAAGTCCCTCCTATTAGCCAAGGTGATGTCATCCTTCAAGGTTAAGTGGAGTGAAGCCTTTATTCCAGAAGTATTAAGATCCTAGAGATGACAGTCATGGGTTAAACAAGTGACACACTGTTCAAATTAAATAGTCAAAAAGTAAAAGGGCAAGTTATCACAGGCCAATGTAATTGTGATTGATGAAAGTCAGCTCCTGAGGGAAGATTAAAATAATCTAAAAAACCCACACAATAAGCTTTTTAAGATGTTTTGAAATAGAATGTAATACAAACCCCATTGCATATACAGTTGCTATTAAAGCTATCTCAGCCTTAAAGTGCTTGCAGAAGGGAAATTAAAGCACTCTTGCTAAGGGCAGAAAATAATCCTCCATTAATCCCTTAGAGCCTTTCTCAAAGAGTTTTATTCAACCTTCAAGAACATTAGTGTGTCATGTCCATATCTCACAGCTAGAGCATGCCTTTTAATTGCTATATGCTGACATCTTTACCTCATAGTTCAGATGGGAAGAAAGGAAAGGAACCGAGATTGTTAAGTGAGTGCCATTGTCCCGCAAGCTGTAGTTGTACTTTTGTGCAGCTTCAGGGGTCAGGTGCCAGTCTGAGATGAAGGGTAGCCAGTTTTGGTCCACATTTCCATGATTGATAATGAGATGAAGGTTCTTCCCATCACAAAATCCCCTCGCACTGGGCAGTACTGTAATACAGTCAAGAGTCACCCAGCATGCCAGCTGCCATCAGAGTTTAATAGGGATTTAATAGGATTCTGACAGTATGCCTGGCTGAAATTAGCCCAGTTAACAGATGACTTCATAGCCAGGTTAGCTGCAGCCAGGCTGGTACTGTTCTGCCCAAGTTCCACTCGTTTACCTGCCTCTTTAGCAGTTGCCACTGTTATGACTGGGACAGCAAAGGTCTCTCTTGTTGGATGGGTTATGAATGCAAGCGTGACATTCAAGGTGTATGCTTTCATGGTTGCTGTCATGTACTAGGAAAACCATATTTAGAAATAAAAATTACCAAATTATATCATCATTTCTACACCATGGAATGTGTCTTAGTACACACCTCTTTCTTAATGCTTGGTGCATCAAGTGGGACTTGTATTATGTAGGATTTGCTTCCATTAGTATATCTGATCTCATCTGTTAGATATCCATGCTGAACAGCTTCAGGTACAGCAACAGTTGCCCCCTCAATGGTTAAGTTCACAAGCTCCACATCTGGGAGGAATGTTCCCACTGTCACATTCATTAGCCTTGCACTCAGATTTGAGTCTGAAGAGGAACACAAAAGCATTCAGCTCTTAACAGTACCAAAACCTTCAGTAAATTCAATGTTAGGCTACTTACTGTTTATTATATCAAGTTCTACTTGTTCAAATGGTGTTTCTATTTTCTTGATGATAGTATATTTTGTTAGTCCCCATTTGTTATCTTCCCACTGATGTTCCAAGAACAGGTTGATGGTGTATTTTGCCCCATGCTGTCCATTGCTCACAGAAGTCTAGAATTTCAAGTAAATACCTTTTAGTATTAAAAGTTATCATTAGAGTTGTATTGTAGCATCTTTACTGTGACAGTGGTGAGGCACTGGAACAGGTTGCCCAAGGAAGTTATGGACGCTCCACCCCAGAAGTGTTCAAGGCCAGGCTGGATGGGGATTTGAGCAACCTGGTCTAGTGGAGTGTGTCCTTGTCATGGCAGGAGAATTGGAACTAAGTGATCTTTAAAGTCCCTTCCGACACAAACAATCTCACAATTCTATGATCTCAAGGTCAGCTAGAGCTGTAGCTCCAGAGTTGTCCTTCTCAGCTCAGGAATCATAAACTCTGAATTGTCACTTGTTATAGCCCTATGAATTTATATTATCTCAGAATACTTAGACTTCCTTTGGAAAACTGTCCCCCACTCCCAAGTTTCAAAGCAGCAGAAGACTATTTAACTGGTGAAAGGGCTCCTCCTGCAACTTCCTTTGAAGTTCAGTTATAACATTTGCCCAGAAGTCAGATAACTCCAAGCAACTAGATTTACATGTCCTGTTACATTGCCCATCCCAATATTATATGGTTTGGTGGACAGATTGGTTGTTCCCCTTCTCTTAAATTGTCTGTGTAGAATACAACAGGACCAATGCATGTTTTACTGTCCTTGACAAGTATGATGTGAGAATTAAGAGCGAGAGCTCTGTGTTAACCTGAGGAAGGAGACAAATCAATAGTTCTGTGTAGGATTCTATCCATCTGTGCTTGTAAGAAAAGACATTCTTCACAAAGTGGTGCTTACAAGAGCTGTCTTTGGTCAGGGCTTTTGGAATTTTTAATACATCGTTTCTTCCCCCTCACCACAAGCCTTCATTGGAAGGAAAAAGAATGAAGAATTATTCCCCCCCAGAAGAAGGGAAAAAAAAAAAAAAAACCCAAACCAAAAACAAACAAACAAAAAAAACACAAACAAAAACCCCACAAAACTACCAAAGGAAAAACACCCCACCCCCAAAAAAAACCCCACAGAAAAACTCCCACAAAAAACACACAACAAAACAACAAACAAAAAGTCTTCTGCCTGGCAACTAATATAAGTCACTAACCTTGTAATAGCCACCTTCTGCACCTATTGGTATCTTCAGTGTAATTGCATTTAAGTCATTCGATAATACGTATTTCCTGGAAGCCATTTCTTTGGCAGAGAGTTTGTATAAATTCACACCAGCCTCAACAAGCACATCTTGAAAGCTAGTTGCTCCAGCAGAAAGCAGTTGAATATATTTTGGAACAGTCCAGATGATTGTTTTGTTAGTGTAATCCACACCATCTTAGGGACAAGATATGAAAACTCATTACCCTAGTTGTAAATTGGTCCTTGTACAATTAAGTAGTGGAGTAAGGCACTGCATTTCTCACCTACAGGACATGCCACAGCAGTATTCACCATCAGGATCATCCATCGTTGTCTGTAAAATGTACTTGATCTCACTGCAGAAAAGGTAATTCCCTGATCCTGTAAGAAGAGATCTGGTCAGACCTATACAGCCTGGCAGCCTGTGGGGCTGGAATGAGCATACCAACCTCAACCAGCTGAATTTGCGCAGCAGTGTATGGTATTCGCATCAGAACCCTGGTGTCTGTGATGTTGAGTCCGTAGCCTGCACTCCAAGCATCACTCACAAGCAGAGCCTTTTTTTCTTCTGGCTGATGAAACACTATTTGCCATATTGAGGCTCCTCCTGCTTTTGCCTATCCAGAGAAATTCATCAGGAGTTTAAACACTGTGTGCAAGGTAACAGATTATCTTAAAGCACCCAGCAATGTTGTTGCCTTTATTCAGAATACTGATAGTGGGATAATTCTCCAGCTTTCCCCTCCTCACCCACAGTTAAAACTTTCCATGGTAGGAGCATCACAGATTAACTGCACTGCTGCATTGCAAACACAGGGTCCAAGAAGATAAAAAAAAAAAGCCTATCCACAGTTCACCTCTGGGCCATGGGGTCTTAGAGATGGATTTTGCTGCACAGTTCTTGCCTGGGCAACACTTGCTTTCTAGGTTCTTTGAGAAATCAGTTTCCATTTCTTCCTTGGAGACATGGCCTGCAGCTGTCTGTATTTCTAACATAAAATTCTCTGTACTAAACCCACTTGGTACAGAAGTTCTGTTCTTCCTACTTAAGTGCTTTATGAAAGGACATTTTGTACCATGTGGACAAGTTATGTTGGGATGGTTGTGCCAGAAGTAGCACTAAGCTTGTAGCAGGAAGAAAACATGTAGTTTTACCTCTGGAAAGGCAAAAGTCCAGTCCTCAAGTTCATCTTGAATTAAGTCTTTTAGAGTCTGTGGAACCTCCCTCCTCACAGAAACCTGAAAGGAAAAAAAAAACTCTGTAAGAGATTTGCTAATGGGGCATGTTTCACACAATCACCAAATGTTAAGGGTTGGGAGGGACCTTGAAAGATCATCTAGTCCAACCCCCGTGACAGAGCAAGGGCACCTAGAGCAGATCACACAGGAATGCATTCAGGCAGGTTTTAAATGTATTCAGAGGAGACTCCACAACCCCTCTGGGCAGCCTGTTCCACTACTCTGTCACCCTCACTGTGAAAAAGTTTTTCCTTAAATTTCTTTGCAATCACCTATGTTCCAGTTTGCACCCATTACCCCTTGTCCTGTCATTGAACATTGCTGAGAAAAGCCTGGCTCCATCCTCCTGACACTCACCCTTTACATATTTATAAACATTAATGAAGTCACCCCTCAGTCTCCTCTTCTTGTCTTCAACACTCTAGAAATCTTTTCAAGGGAAACTAGCATTTCCTAGAGGGAGGTTTCCACCCACCAAGTAAAAAATTATGGCATAACATACCACCATGCATAGTGTATTATCTATAGTCTACCTGATTTCAGCTTTTTATTTTCTGCCTCTCTTCCCATTTCTGCTTCCAGTTAAAGCTAGGAATGTGTATCTTGACTCCCACGCCCCTTCCAAAAGACGTCCATTTTCTTCTATCCAAATTTCTCCCCAGCAAATTCAGTAAGGAAAGTTCCTTCAGAAAGTACACATTTCTGTTATCTCAAATAAGATTTCTTGAGTCAACATTCAGTGAGCTCAATCCATTTTGAATACTGTTACCCAAATTTATTGGCTATTAATGCTGTCAAATAGACTATATAAGCATAATATAAATGCATCACTAAACTCAAGAGGTATGCTGTGCATTCATTAGTGAGGTGTTCATGGTGAAGCATTCAAATTCTGTTTCCAATACACATTCCTAGCATTTAAAAAGCTTCAAAAGAGCATCTTCCAGTACTTACCTCTTGAAGTACCTTCCCATAAGTACTTCTAATGCTTACCTCCATGTAGTTACTTGCACATAACAACTCTCTTGGACTCCATGCACCATAATAGCAACTTGCGGTTTTCAGATGAGTTGTAGCATTTTTCATATCAGGAGTATGAGATGCTTTGATTTGTATAGTTACTATAAACACATCTTTCTGCATGGACACAGGGAACACTTGCTTGTTAGACTGATGTTTCCCTAGTCAGGTACCACTTATCCCTGAGGCCTAACAGTAAATTACAAAACACACCCACCAGCTTTCGGACAGAAAAACAGTTCCATACTGAAGCAATATTGCTTTCTACTTGATTAATTACATAGGCTATGTGCATATAGGTGCATAGCTACATAGTAACATAAGTACTTTGGGGAGTAGCATCAACTTTCCACATAGACCCAGAACAGGACAAAAAAAAAAAAATGCTCCCTAAAATATAACTGATCTTATGTTTTATGACATAGTAGCAGTGAGCAAGCAACACAAGCAGCCAAAGCTTTTGAGCTTTTCCCCTAATATGTGTCAGACACTAAATACAAGGGCAGAGTGCAGCACACCTGCCAGACAGAATTTTCTGTTCTTATCCAAGTGAAAAGAGTCACCCTTCAAGGGCACCCGTGATCTGCTTCATGTATTCATCTGTAGGCCATTCAAATGTCAATACTATGGAATATTCTCAGACCTCAGGATACATTTGAGGAGAATTAATTTTTTTTTTTCTGCTAATAGATGTACAGGACATCATGAAATCTTAATGAATACCTATCAATAACTTGGTAATCTTTTGCTTAAAGTTCACACACAACAGCACTGTAGTCAAAAGACCTATAGCAGACTTACCTCTAAGTGAGAATAGCAGCTTAGTGCAGAAGCATGAAACTCAATGTTACTCCAATTGCTGTCCATTATTGTATAGCCACACTGTGATGCCAAGGCCTCATCTAGCTCCCAAGCTATGCCAGACTGATCTAGGGGCAATTAGTGAAGAGTGATGTTAATGAGTATAACTAGTGTTCTACAGACTATGTGAGTAATCTGCCCTCGCCCCACTGTTCAGCTGATCTTGCTCCTGCACTGCCCAGCTACATATCCTGGTATCAGACAAAAGAATTGCAACGTGTTGAAAGAGCTGTAAAAAAGTCTATAAAGTAAGGTAAAATTACAGGCAGACTGGGACAAAAAAAAAAAAAAAAAAAAAAAAAAAAAAAAAAAAAAAAAAAAGAAAAGGGAAAAGAAAAAAAAAGAAGAAAAGGAGAAGGGGGGGAGGGGGGGGGGAGAGGAGAGGAGAGGAGAGGAGAGGAGAGGAGAGGAGAGGAGAGGAGAG
>JAAGNO010002442.1:58006-71231 GCA_033439905.1 Ceryle rudis
AAGAAAAAAAAAAAAAGAAAAAAAAGAAAAAAAAAAAAAAAAAAAAAAAAAAAAAAAAAAAAAAAAAAAACCAAGAGCAGGGAAAGGATTGAGGATTTAAAAAAAAAAAAAAGGAAAGAGAGAAAGAAAAAAAAAAAGAAAAAAATCACCATCGTGGAAAGATATTAAATCCTAAAAAAGCAAAACCCCTAGTAAGCACAGAACAGTCAGTTAGGTCATCAGTGTCAAAGTTGTCAGGATTGACAGATGATGACAGCCTTATCAACATCAGGAGTCTTATCTGTGGCTGGCTCTGGCCACTGTTTTGCTCTGATACCTGCCTGGCTGACAGTCTCTTCAGGGGTCTTATAAGGATGATGAACACATTAAAGATTAGCTTGCATTTTTTTAGGCTACAAAACTGTCTTTGTGGTTTTGGGCTTTTTAGTTTTGTTATTAAGAGCTTTTTTCCCCTCCAAAAATAATTGTGTTATACTTTTAAGCTGAACATATCCCAGTTGAAGAGTATCTTTTTTTTTTTTTTGTGTATAAATGAAAATGTCTGGATAAAAAAAAAATAATAATAAAAAACAGGTTTTTAGACAAGTTTAACATTCTAGAAAGATGTATGTTACGTTAGAGGAGTCATGGACTATATCTACTTAGACAGCTAACTAGCACAGAGAGCTAGATCAAAACTGAATTTACATTTTATGCATATAATCTTACACCTGATGATGCATACAGCCCCAAAGTTATCTCACTCTGCCCTTCCAGGCCACTCTGTGGGGCTTTTCACTCAAATGCACCACTAAGCCCATAGCCAGAGGACCCAAATAATTTTTCTTCATTAAGTATTTGCACACCTCCATGAAGTCCCTTATCTATAAGTACAGGTGGAAAGCCACAAGTGCAAAATGAGTAATGTAAAGCCAGCTTCAACTAGTGAATTTTCAGAATAGTATGTGCTGTCACTGTGGAACACCTTTACCAGAAGGGAAATCCACAGGTGTTGTCATGCCTAGAAACTACCATGCAAATTTCAATTTCAGTCCAGAGATAGCCACAATTCAACTTGATATTGCTGAGTTATCACACTCAGTCTATAGGATACATTATAAAGAACTGAAGGTAGCATATAGCTTCACTTACAATGAAGTCCAACCTACTAAGCTCTATCATCTTAGAATAATAGAGGGAATTCTAGGATAGGAAGACCTCAGAGAATTTTAAACATTTCACCATATGTAATTGACTTGCCAGGTTCTTCTATATCAACTTACCAACAACAGAAAAAGATAAATATTTGTCCTCAAAGTATTCTGCACTCAGTGTTATACGCAAAAGGTTCCCCAAGCACTCCGAACTCATGGATCCTGTGTTGAGCATATGGATAAGCTAGTAAATAGAGGATTGAAGGTAACATCCAAACAGAAATCTGAAATTCCCCTGAATACTTTATAAAATCAGTGTCATGATAGCCATATTCCACTGCTGACCAGGAAGTGTTAAAAGGATTATTTTAAACCAGAAATACTTCCAGGAGAAACACCAGCCCTGAAGTTAATATTTTGGTAGTAACTGTGTCTGTCAAGCTGGCAATGCTACCTGAAGCAGCCAGCCATGGAAACAGGATTTCAGAACAGGGTCAAAAAAAGTATTAAATTGGCTGTCCAAATCTGAACACTTTAAACAGAATAAACAAGAATAAGAAAGCTTCCCCCCCCCACCACCCCCCCGAAAGAAAACCCAACCAGCCAAATCCCACAAACAAATCACAACAGAATTAAAAATGATCCATACACACCTATTCACAAGAGGAGCCAGAAGGTAAGTCTGTGTAGGGAGCGGCCACATCAGCTACCCATCAGCCTACCCTGTTCACTTGCTCAAATACCAGTACCAGAAGCCAGATGGCCCATGCTAGGAAAGGACTCCATAGGAGCAAAGATGATGGCTTGAGAAGCTCAAGTCCCATGCTATCATCACAGCATAAACCAGGCTATGGCTTCCAAATATCTTCAAGTCAGGAAGCAGGTACAAACCGTTCTAAATATAGAACTAGAGAGGACTTCTCATTTGGCATGTGTTTCTAATAAACTGAGATTTGTAATTTCAAATGGAAGTTTCTATGGCATAGTGAGCTAATGACAACTAGACCTTTTTTAGTAATAGTGCATTTCAAAGGCTAGGAGGATCCTTTTTCCTAGGGAGTTCAGCACTATACCTTTAGGTTAACCAAGGATACAATCTGCACGTCAGAGTCAGACATACTAGGGAACATCAGAAATAAGCTGGTGAACATGACAGTCTGCCTATATTCCAACCTACTAACTTGATGCAGTGCAGAAGCTATAGAAGTGTCCCAAGATGGATAAAGCCTTCGCCAGTGTCTTTTTACCTTGATCTTTGGTAAATGCTGACATATTTATACAGCACCTGCATTGAGCAGGGCTGACAGTCCTAGAACCATCTCTCTGTATTTGCTGTCCTGTGGCATGCTGTTTTGTAATAAAGAAGTTAAAGCAAACAATAATTTTGTTCAAGAAAACTGTTTCTTCTTAGGCAAAGCACTGATACCTGTATAGCATTTAGAAGACCTTACACATGGTATGGTCAATACCAAGAACAGCTCGGCTTAAGAAACCAAGAACAGCGCGGCTTAAGAAACCAAGAACAGCGCGGCTTAAGAAACCAAGAACAGCGCGGCTTAAGAAACCAAGAACAGTAAAACCCCAATTAATTCATCGCTGCTTGTGACCAGAATGAGGAAAGATAGAAACATTTGCTTAATACAATGATACATAAACCTAAAGAGTAGGCATGAGTAGTTATGCCATGAATAAACCCTGTATGTTTGGACTTTCTCAGAAAGATGTGCAAGCACAGCTGCCACAAGAGCTTCAATGTCTTCTGAAACACACAAAAACACAGATATCACCTATGAAAAAGCAACAATAGCATTATATAAAAGGGGTTTATAGCAGCATTACCTGGTCTCTCTTGGGTCCATATTTCAGAGGCTACCATCCCTATTAGTAGCAACCTGTAAGAGAAGACAGGGATTAGCAATCACTTCATCTGCGACAACAGCTTTCTAGCAAGTTTTCATACTCAGAAATTTCTGTTGTGAATATTCAACTAATCGTAAATTTATAGCTATAGGTCCAGACTCAGAAATTACAAATGCAATTCCCTTAGCTGCTACTAAAAAATGGGAAGGCAAACCAGAAAAGTTAAAATACTTAATGCCTTAGGCAAAGCCATTTATGTTTAGCAGCCACAAAGCTCTCACCTCCGCACCACACTCAGCTTCATTGTGGATTTGCTCAGCCTCTAGCTATGGTGCTTTTTCCTTTACAGTAATATACAAACAAAAATTTCCTTCATCAGCTTTACACAGAAATCAAAGCCATTCTTAGAGTCTTGGGTTAAATAGAAAGGCTGTCACCTTTCTACTGATGAAACTCATTTTCAGCTGTTTAACCTCCTAACTATGAACCTATAATTCATGTCACCTGATCATTTGCTTTACTGATTAAATCTGCTGCTAGCTAGGTTCCACCATTTTGATGGCTGCCAGATCCTAAATATCAGGTTGTTAGGGGACAGTAGGATAACTGGTGTTGCTTTGTAAAGCATGTGGCAATTCATTGTTTCAGTTACTTCTTTTTACCCTGTGTGGTAGGTTAATTCTGGTTGGATACTGGATGCCTACCAAATTTGCTCTATTGCTCCCCCTCCTCAGCTGGATGGGGTGAGAAAAAAATATAATGAGAAACTTGTGGATCAAGATAAGGACAGAGAGATTCATTATTGACCCATCACTGTCATGGACAAAACACAGCTACCCCTGTAGCTGTGTACCAAAAATCTTGCCGTGTGCACCCAGTAGACCCTGTCTCCTCTGTGAAGGATTTTCACAGCATTCCCTAGGCAGCTGAAGTCTTCCAGAGGCAAATGTGTAAAATGAAGTTTTAAGGCAACTGGTGTAAGAAAAAAGGGAAGGAACTGTTGACTTTTAAGGTAAGTGATCAAAACTAACAATAAAAGGGAGACTGAAGAATGAGGGGTGTTACAAACTAAATGAAGAAAAAATCTCACCAGGTAACTGTGTGACACCTAGACCAGATATTACCCCCAAATTTTAGCAATATTAACTCCAAATCTGTGGAGGAATGGATCTGACCACAAACAGGTAGAAAAAAAGGACTCTACCTTTGCTGCACGCCAAAGGCAGACCTGTAGTCCTGGATCTCAATCAGTGATGGTTTCCCACCACAATCAGTGTGGGTACACTCTGGTCACTGTGAGTAATGTGTGGGAGCGTGATGTCCCTGTGGTTGCTGTGTTGAGCTACTGATGGTCCGAAGGTGTCCTGGTCACTTAGTATGCAACAGGGTTGGGGTGGTGTCTATCCACATCATCTGTAAGTGTTGAGCACTGTTTGTTTATAATTATAGCAATACCAATAGCATAAATGATAATAGCTGAAATGCTTTATGTAAAGGGTGCTAGAATTTAGAATTCCTTGTCTTGGTCATCATTCAGTTCAGCTGTTGGTCTGTGCAAATACATCATCAAAGCTCAAAGGCATAGGTCCCCTGTGGCAATGATAATTTCTCTTCTTTCATAGTAAAATACTACTCTCATTTCCCCCTTTTCTTTGTACAGGTATGTATTTTCTAGCAGCTTTACTGGGATTTAAGCAATGTTTACCTTGTACACGTCAGCACATGCCATTCTTTTTTTTGAAACACCTTTGCCAAGAGGCAAGCTTTGCAGTGTTTTCTAATCAGAGAATCATAGCGTGGTTCAGCTTGGAAGGGACATTTAAAGGTCATGTAGTCCAACCCCTCTGCTCCCCGCCCCCCGCAGTGGGCAAGGACATCTTTAATTAGAACAGGTTTTTCAGAGCCCCATCCAACCTGACCTTGACTTGTTTCCAGGAATGGGGCATCTACCACCTCTCTAGGTAATCTGAGCCGGTGTTTCACCACCCTCATTGTAAAAAATTTCTTCCTTATGTCTAGTCTAAAGCCTCTTTTAGTTTAAAACCATTACATCTTGTCCTACAGTAACAAGCCATTCTAAAAAGACTGTCCCCATCTTTCTCATAGGCTCCCTTTAAGTTTTGAAAGGCTGCTATAAGGTGTCCCTGGAGCCTTCTCCCCTTCCTCTGCCCCAACACTCTCAGCCTTTCTTCATAGCAGAGGTGTTCCAGCCCTCTGATCCTTTTTGTGTCCATTTTTAATGAGCGGTTAGAATTGACTGCGTCCCACTCTCCCTCCCTCTCTCTTTTTTTTATATCTAGTCTACCCTCTCATTGTGGATACTTTGTCCTAGGCTTATGCCTGTGACGTTCGGGGTTTGCTCCTTCCGTTGCACGAGTGAAGGCTGCAGGAGCAGGAGAGCTGGAGGATTTGTTTGTAATTAACGCCGATGTCCTCGAGAGGGAGCTGCAGCCTCTCCTACCGGGCGCCTCCTTCCCCAGAGCGCAGCCTGGGCAGCGACATTTAGTCCTTTAGTCCCTTTGTTCTTAAACCTAGCAAAGATTACACAGGGCCGTTTTAGACAGACGTATTTATGTTGCTTATCACGGCTTCACATTACTGCCTCACCCCCAGATCTTCGATTGTATAACTGAAATTTCAAAGGTTAACTGAATGTGAGAAAGTTTGCTCTGCTCCAAAGGTGTTGGGATTTTGCCCCAGAAAAAAGAGTTATCCCCAACCGGTTTGTGCTGCTGTTGTTTCCTTCTGAAATTCCTTATATGATAAATTGTTTTTATAGGGAGTTTTCCTGAGAAGCACTATCCACCAGAGATACTATATAAATAATGGTTATAATCTTTGGAGACCATTTGAATTATGGCTTTTTCACCATGCAGTGTGTTTTTGCAATATTGCAAAAAGGTTATTCCATTCTTCCAGAACTTGAATTTACGTACCACCAGGGAAGTGCCTGAGATTTACTCTAGCTTACATCAACTCCACTTAACATTTAAATCAGATCTGCACTGTTGACAAGCTCACCACACCAATTATATAGTGTCAAGGTTGCTTATGCTTTTCCACGCTGAACAGACTCTAGCTGTGTTTCCATTAATCCTCCAACCTGCCAATACTCACATGCAGGCTGAGGTTATGGGGCAAAGTGGCATCCTGGAGCTGTCTTAACTAGACACTGGAATATAAATATAGTGGAATGGAAGGAGAATTGCAGTAGCCCTGCTACAACTCAGCCTTATCACAGTGGTACTGAAATCATTACCCAAATAGTTTACCCACACAGTCACTGTTTCCTTCTTCAACTGTTGTTTAATTCCTAGAGACTTTTCTGTTTCTGGATTGTCGTGGGGTGTTTTTTTTTTTTTTGTTTGGGGTTTGTAATTTTTTTTTAAGTATGCAATACATGTCTTGAAACATGATTATGATTCTGGGCAATACAATAGCACAAATATATCTGAGATTATTTATATCCAGTAAAACCTAAATTACCAGCTGACTTAACTAAAAAGCAAGAAGTCTTGTCTGTCACAATTTTTATGTCTAAAAAATACTGAAATCTAAAAGGTTTTACTCAATGTCTATGGCCAAAATGTCCAAGATGACAGACAAAATTTTCCTTCTGGCCTTTCAGTCAGCATCAGGGCAAGAAGTGGAAGAAATGATGTAGCATTATGCACACTTTCAGGGCTAAAACGTATGTGGAACCATGTGCTGGTATCAGCATATCTTTATGCCTTTCAGCTGGCAACTTGTAAGTCTCCCACAACAAGGAGTGACTGGGCAGTAGGGTCAGGTCATGTAATGCCATGACCCTTGGATGAAGGAAAAGATATGTCCGTACAATCTAATGTGGCAATCTGTTAAATGTACCTTGAAAGCTATTTTGAGTGCATACAGAAATGCATGAGAAGTTATAGTAAAATCATCATTCCTCTAGGATTAGGTAGTAGATAATTCTATGGTACTAGGAATAATAAAATAGAGAGATTTTGCAGTCTCACTTATATAAAGTGACCCTTGTAAAATGTCCACCAGGAAATGTATTACTTCCTTTCTTCACAGGGTTGCAATGCAGAATAATAGATATTCAATTAACTAACTCTATCTCTCTCTGTTTCCTCCTCCTCCTCCTCCCATGTATCTGTTCCTAGACAGTTTATGTGCTAACCTAATTCAAATACTTTCCATGTGAAAAAACAAATGGGGAGATAGAAAACAGGCCGTTCATCTGTAACTGATATCTGCAAGAGTAGACACATTAGATGGAACGAGGACATTAACTAAAAATCATCAACTTACTCTGGGCTGTCTCTGCTGCAAGATATGCTTCCTCTGGGGATACAAATTATTTCCTAAATCATCACTGACTCTATTTTCAGTTAGGTACAGTCTTGCTATAGGAGAACAGTAAGGCTAAGATCCCCAGAGAGTCAATAACTCTGTTTCAGAGTTATGGGTGGTTTTCTTTGGGCTTCCCCCATATTCAAGGGCAGTAGGTATGATGATTGTCAGCTGACAATTCACAGATTAAACCAAGGACCAGAACATTTAAAAGGACAAATGTCCTGAGTTAAAGCTTTATAAGGCATGCTATGGTAGTCCTTTCTTCTCTGAATAGGGAACAGCAAGACATTTGAAACAATCTGCCCATAACGAGCGTTGATCACGACCTTACTGTCTTGTAAAGTACATTGTGTTTTGCAAAGAGAGCTTGCGTGAAGCCATGCCTCCATTCCAGCTATGCCTCCATTCCTGCTTGTGCTTTCTGAGTCTCTTCTCCTTCAGTGTGGTGGTGTAAAAGCAGTGAATGCCCTCCCTTGAATCAGGACCATAACCTATAGAGCTATATACAAAATCTCCTATAATTGAGGATTCCATTCTCAAAGTTTGTCAGCATTAATAAAACTGAGCCAAATTAAGCAAAAGAGTTACACGAGGAAGTAATTTGGCCCTTAAAGTCCAGTTAGAATTTGAGAATAGGAATTTATGTGTGGTGGAGAGCAGTTTGTGGAAATGTCTGGAACCACATGCAAAGCAATTTAGATTACTGTGATAGCACAAAAGCGCTTTGTGTAGACAATTTAAGACATCTGCCCATGGTCCAGACATCTGTGTGCAATGAATACCATCTTTGAGCTCGCTCTTTATTTATCATTCAGTGATGTCCATTAATAATTGCTGCCCCTGTATAACCCTGGTTTTGTCTATACGTAGTTATATATGGTTACTTGACAAGTGTAATAAGCAAGGAAAGAATTACTTGTTCTTATATTGAAAATACAATCTGTGATCTAGTTCTATTTCAAGTATAGACAAACACATTTTACTCTTCCCTCCCATTCTCTCTCTTTGTCTATATTTGAAGATGCTATTGTACATTTATATCACCCAAAGTAATGGACAAATAAACTAGCTCCAGTCATGCAGATAAAATCTTTTTGTATTTTTAGCCCATCTTCAGATGTAACCCTCCTGAGATACTGAAGAGTCTGGAACACTCAGACCTGTGCTCAGAAGCCAGGATTCTTTTCTTCAGACAGATTTCTTTTCTTTGGTCACTTCCAATACTTCTGTGAAATATTCATTATTTCACCGATTTGGAATCCTATCTTTCCTCTGTTTATGCAAAGTCATTGAGATCTTTCAATATAATTTACTTAACTAGTAACTAAGTCTTTGGTGCCTTAAGAAGGAATAAAATTTTCTTTGGTGTAAGAACATGCACCAGTACCAATTAGACTTTGTAGCCACAGAGACAGAAAGTGAAAATAGTGTGTAATTGCCAGCAAATAAACAGATTTGTGCCATCTGTTCAAGTAATTTCATGTCTTATTAACAGTCAAAAGGAAGCAATATAGAACCAAGAGAAGAGCAATCTTCCCAGAGCATCTTTATAAAATTTAACTTGTAAGTCTAGTGGTAATTTATTTAAATACAGTTTTATGCTTGTTTATTGAAGTCTTTAATGTTTGATGCTGCAGTCTTGAATGAACAACAATTTTATCCTTTCTGATTTCAGTAAGCTTCGGATTAGGCTACCAAAGTTTGGAGGATAAGGTTATCCTTGTTCCCAGTGCACTGCAAACAGTCAAAAACTTTTTATTGATTGATTTATTTTGAAATTTGGAAATGTATTCAATTGCATCAGTGTTTATCTGCATCACTCTGCTGATAGAGCTCTATATGCCTGTGAGGAGGAAAATAAATTCAGATTCAAATGACACGTCTCCCCCTCCCCTAAACTGGCAGCCATCCAGTGTTAACTTAAAGCTCTCACAGCACTTTTCATGATGGTTATGGGAGAACTCTGGATTTTTACCAGATTTCTTTCTTCTATAGAAACAAATTCTAAGCATAAGGAGACACATGATGAATGACCTTTATGCAGGATCATCAAATAAATGAATAAAGTGTGGGAACATCCCCACCTTGTGCAAGGGATTGTGTAAGGAACCAGTCAGTCTCTTGTACATGGAGACTGCCCTCTGAATAATGCCAGAGAGGCAATATGGGTTTAACCTCCAGCTTGACTTCACAGCAGTTTATGGAAAAGACTGCAAAAGAAAATCCATGTTGGCTCTTCTAAAATCCCTTTCCATTTTTTGTCCTCTTCATTTTTAGTGATGAGACAAAACAGGAATCATTGCACTGAATAAGAACATTATTCTGAGATTGGAGCAGTCTGCTTGTTATTTTCTGTGTGATCTTGGAAGTCTCATTAGAAATCAGTTTCTATGTCCCCCATTTATAAGACAAGTTTAATAATGTTTCACAATACTGTTAGGCAAGATACAAAAAAAGTTTGTGAACTCATACAAGTATGGAATATGCGTACCAAAAAGGCCATAAACATATGTAAGATTATTTGTGTTTTACTGTAGCAGCATTATTTTAAATATAATCCATCTCAATTTACACTGCCTTTGGGTAACTATAAAATTGGCCCTTGATTAAGTATTTTACAGAAAATAGAATACTTTGTGGCCTAAGGAGATACTGCTCACATCTTTTCTGTGTTTCATATACTCCTACTGATTCCACAATAAATGTCATTGAACATTCATCACTTCCAGTCAAAATAAAAAAAAAATTACATTATCTCCTGATAATAAGTCTGACATTTGTTTTACTCCCAAATAGAGATAATGAGCAGAAATAATTAAATACTTAGCAGAAGAGAAAGTTCAGAACTGAACTTCAGTCTGGAAAGAAGTAATCTGAAGAAATTCAGTCTGGAAGAATCTAGGGTTTTTGCTTCAGCTTGCTTTGATATTGGGCTGAAATCTCTTGAGTTTCTGTGGTATATCTTTTGGAGATTATAGACTAAATATCTTCATGGTTAGACTGGATGATCTTAAAGGTCTTTACCAACCTAAATGATTCCATGATTCTATCATCTCACTGCTCTCCACAGCAGAGCAAATTCCCCTGCTAGACTTCCCCATCTGCAACAAACTCTTGGTATCTCAACAGATAACTGTCTGTCCCACATCCTGGAAGACGTTGCATGGCAAGAGACTCCAGGCCATGGAGAAGAACAGGAGCTATTCAGCAAATGAACTACAGCTTCCACGAGGTACCATGGTGTTTGATGACACTATGCCAATACTAATAATTTCAGAGCTGCATGGACACTTAGTAGTATGGCAGTAAATCATGGTAAGTTTTAATATAGATGCTGATGTCATCTTGCCGAAAGGAATTACTCTGTAGTAATTACAATACAGTTGAAGGTGATGTTAACAAAAAGATAGATTCTGATGTTGCTACTTTAACTCATATCTGGAAAAATCCAAGTGTTACAGGGATCATACAAAAATTGTCATACACCTGTAGGGGTCCAAAAGCTCATGTTTTGACACTGTGATAGAACCCTCATTACTCATCCAGATAAATATTTTACTGAGTTCTGTACTATTTATTGCATTTGTACAAGGGTGTGCTACAGTGCCATCAAAACCTAAGCTCACTGTGGCATCCATATGCCTTTCCATTAAGCAATCAGGCTGCTTCATAGCTGATTTATAATTGGCCCACCGTTTTTACTTTGGTGAGACCAGTCTCATCAGATGCATTGCTTACATTATGTTCATCTAGTGTTTCCACATTCAAACTGGGTATATAAATAGATGTTTAGTGCTGAAGGAAGCAGTTTTTAAAGCACCTGACTCTAATCACTGTAGGAAAATGGATATAGCATTAAAAGGGCTTTCGATCAGGGTAGCTATTCACAGCTTCCTTTGTGCAAATGTTAAATGCTGCTTTATTTTGAAGGTTTTCCACATTTGTTTGCAGTGGTATCCTTAAAAATCTCAGAACTGGAAATAAGATATGAGTTCACAAATCCATGTACTTAATACCCACTGTTGGAGGCAATCTTCTATACAGTCACTTTAATTAGCTGATTTAAACCCACTTCAAAACCAAATATGTTGCCTCCCTCCCAACTTTCTAAAGAAAAAATGTTCTAGATCTTTCTTTCCTTGACATTTGGAAATGTTCTAATTTTTATCCAGATTGTGTTCTTGAGCAGTTTATATTGATTTTTTTCTTGTACCATTATAACTCTTGAATCTAAATTACTCTTACTCACTTCCTGGTTTTATTTCTTATTTTCAAAAGGAGAACTCATATGCTCTGTTACTCTTCTTTTTATGGACAGATGCATCTTTCTCACCTTACCTTACACTTGACTCTTCATTCTTCTGAACATCTTATTAGCATGTTTTTCTGTAATATAGATGATAAGAATACAGATGAGGTTTCACCAGCACTATATATAATGATATGAACAATTTTCTTTCTCCACTGAAAATCTCTTGGGGGTTTTATGGTCATGTTGTGCTGATGGCTCATAGCCATGCTGTGACCAATTACTTTAATGACATCTTTCTTTACTCTTTCTAGTCAAAACTCTGAGCAGATGGATTCAGCAAAAGGCGTATCTCCTTGCTGCATTTGAAATGCTGGATGTGAAATAGCTCCCACCTTTAAGTGGCACAAAACTGTATCATGTTATAGGCCCTGTTAATAAAGCTATATGAAATGTGGCCTGTTTATATTAAAAAAAAACTTCCTAAAAAAGGACAGACAAGCCCCACAAAAAAGGTTAGTGCAATGTGAAAAGTAAGCCAGTCATACGCACTATTAACTACCAGTACAGCCTGTGTCCTGCTTAATCATTCTTTGCTGGACATTTGACCTGATATGAGTTCTAAGCTGGGGTTTCAAAGATGTTAATGTTCTGGGTTCGGGGAGGTTTTTGAGGAGACTACAGAGCATACTGAGCAACAGAACTTATTGCTGCTTGACAGAAAATCAGCAGTAAAAGAAGACTTTGTCAAAGCAGGGCTTTACAACTAATAGCAAAGCAGGGTAAAGCACTCCATTTCATCCACTTTCTTCACTCAACATCTACATTTTTAGCCAGTTTATAGATGTAGTGATAAGGATGGTTTATAATTCTTTTGAGGGCAGAACAAGCACTCCTTTTTGAACATCAATGTTTCTCCTTGGTTGTGTCACCAAGAATGTGTTAGTGTCTCATCTGCAATGGGCTGTGCAGTCTTTTAGTTGGTGCTGCAATTTTGGTTAGTTCTTGTTTCATAACTGCTAAATCAGGAAAAAAAAAAAATCTCCTTTGTTTTAAGCAGAAAGAGACTTTCCTGTTCTTTAATCACATATAATGCAATTGACTTTATGTTACTTTTACTCCTTTGATTTTTAATTTTTTAGCCTGAGCCATTAGGTTTAAGCTTTTCCTATTGTCATTTGGATGAGAATGACCACCCTCAAAAAAGCAATTCTTCTTATCAGATCTGTGTCTAAGATACATGGAATAAATAGTTTGTCACTGACAGAAGAAAGTCCTAACATCATCTCAGTCTGAAGACCTGACCTTTGAAGGGATATAAATGTGTGAACTTCATATCATTTTACTAAAATACAGTATCTCTACAGCTGAAAGACTTCTGTGATGATGCTCTTTGGAAGTTATATTGTGTCAATGGTCTCCCTGCACAGATTGTTTAGAGTAGGAACTTTACAAAATGTGGACAAAGTTCTTAACTTGTAGTGCTCTTTTGTTTTTTTGGGTTTTTTTTTTGTGTTTTTTTTTTTTTTTTTTTTGGGTTTTTTTTTTTTTTTTTTTTGTTTTTTTTTTTTTTTTTTTTTTTTTGGTAAACTGCTAGTTGAGGGCCTGCCATGTGCTGGTGGCAAGTACTTCATATGTTTGT
>JAAGNO010002443.1:0-15440 GCA_033439905.1 Ceryle rudis
TTTCTTTCTTTCTTTCTTTCTTTCTTTCTTTCTTTCTTTCTTTCTTTCTTTCTTTCTTTCTTTCTCTCTCTCTCTCTTTCTTTCTTTCTTTCTTTCTTTCTTTCTTTCTTTCTTTCTTTCTTTCTTTCTTTCTTTCTTTCGCTTTAGAATATCTTTATCCACTTACAATCTTTTCCTGCTTTATATCTTCCTGCTACATCTTTGGGGATGAATGTTCTAGCATCAGAGAATATTTCTATTATCTTAGAATATTAATATTTCTATTATCTTGCTGTAAATGGCTACAGTTAATTAGCTCAGGTATGGGACTGATGGCACTCCGTAAGCTTTCTCATCCAGGTACTTCCTAAATCTGGAAATGTTCAGTTCAGAGGGTGCTAGCTTCAATCATAAGATCTTGACAACTGGAGCTTTTGGTCAAAACAGAACCATTGCACAAAGCACAGGAAAGGCTGATTTGATTTCCCTTGAGAGGGCTCTAGGAAGAAACTACAAAATACTGCAAGCAAGTTATATGTCTCAAAATTGCCCGGGGAGAGGGGGAGAACCCAAACCCAAAAACTGTTCTAGCCCTGCCTGAGGAAATTCTTCAGTTTTGAATAAAATAAAATAATTTTTAAAAAATCACCTCCTGAGCATGGTAAGGATGTCAGTCATGCTGCGCACACGTTTCAGCAAGCTGTCTAGCTTGTGTGGTTCTTCCTTGAGGAACCTCACAGCTTCTACCTCAATCCGGAGAATCGCACGCATTTTATTCTGCAAAGTTGGGAACTCTCCTGCAAAGACAACAACCATGAAGCTCAAAAGGAAATGATAAAAGCCTTGGGGGGAAACAGATGAGGGGGTGAACATTAAATAGCTGAGTGTCTATCTCTCTCCAGGGACCATGCAACGAGCTCCTTAATCCTGACTTTAAATCTTTCTGGTGAAAGTTAATGCCCCCAGATCAAAGGCAGAAGTGTTCTCAGCTACTGTGGTTATAAGAAAAGAACCAAAATAAAAAAGTAAAAGTACATACCTTTCAGGGTGGCAACAGCTTCTCCCACTTGACGCAAAAGAAAGGCTCCATCTTCAACATCTTTCAGTGTAACTGTCTTGCTGGAAGCAGTGGACTCCCTCTTCAGGTCTTCAACAAATGCCTCCAGCTCACTGGCAAAACAACCAAGAAAGTGGATATAAAACGTAAGCAGGACTTTCACATTACAATCAAATGTATGTAAATTAATGGACGAAACTAAACCAGAAACTTCAACTTTGGCATCTTTAAACCTGACAACACAGGCTGAAAAAACAGCAGGGTGTCATGAGGGGTGGTGGGGATGCTGGGCACATGCTCACAACATAGGAAGAGGCTTGTACCTAGCCTAAGTTACTCATTTGCGTGACAGGCTGCAGATATGCAGAGCATGTTGCACTCACAGCAGCTGCACTACAAAGGGATGGTGGGGTGGTGAAACTCATCTAACAGCCAGCCCACTGGGGATGCAAAGCCTAGAAGGGTACAGACACACTGTACCAATACATGCGGTACTGCTTTGCGCTGTGCGGCTCCTCATTACTGATGATGTGAAAAGGAATGCCCAACAGTGAAGTAAAACAACCCGAAAACTGGCACTAATGGCCACTTGATGCAACCTTGTTTATCTCCCAGGTCCTGCTAGACAGGATACAGGGTCCTGTTTCCATGAATAGCCAGACTGAAATAGCAAGTGTGCATCATGTGCGGCTCTCACTCAGCATTTGGATTCAAGAATGAATCACTTCAGCTGTTTCTTTCCAATGACTGCTGTCCCCTGCTTCCTCCAGCTCCATTTGGTGCTTCTTCATCACCTTTCCCAATATTTTCTGCAGTGCCTCCTTATGTCACATAAATGTTCATGAACATTCAAAATGTTCATGATTCTTCAGAATTTTTTTGTTTTATTTTGGGGGCAGTCACTTTTATTCTGTTTAAGGTTGAGACTACATTAACCGGAGTTTCCACACAGAAATTTGTAAACAAACACTGAGATGTATTATTCACAACTATACAAAAACCCATGTGAATATCTTAAAAGGATCATCTCTTGAATATTTATTCTAAGAGAAATCCACCTCTATTAATATACCAACTTTTCTAACAGGAATATTCTGAGAAGTAGTTTAATTGCATAGTAGCAAGCTCTGAACAGGCTTCTGAATTGGCTACTGATTTTGGGCCTCATTTCTCACATCAACTCAGGTAGCAGTTTTGCAGTTGCTGTAAGAGGACTAAGGTATGGGCTGATTGCCTGAAAAGGGGTAGGTGCCTTATGCACCAACCACAGGTCTTGCATTTCCACATACTGCCCTTGTGCCAGCACTGCCATGCAAATCCATCAGAAAAGTACTTATTTTCAGCCAGGTCACTTCCTAGATCCAGCTCAGTGACATGGGGAGGAAAAGAGAGGAGCAGGTGGCCAGTAATGGGATAAACAAGGGATTGGGTCAGTTCAAAGTGGAAGCACAGTCACACAGAACAATAAGTGCAACATAACAGTATTTCTGATATATAGGGAAACAGAAATAGTATCTAGATCAAAACATCAAGTGCACACAGCAGAGTAGATTTCAACCCAAAGACTAAGAACTTTAGATACTATAAACCACTTTTGAATTAAGAATCATAAGGTGCTTCTGAACAGATCCCAAACCAGTGGAGTTAAATGATCCTGTTACCATTTTAAGACTACTTCTCCCAAAGAGAAAGCTGGGAGAGTCACAATTCCCACTAGCACAACCATACGTGCAGGAAACATTCCATTGGACCACACGATGGCAGCAAGGGAACGCTTCTCAGGGTTTTTTTTACCAGTGGAAGAGGCTGCACTAATGCAACTACGTGCTGTCTCTGTGTCTGTCTCTCTGTTGCAATAACGGACACAGGTACAGCCTGGGAAGGAGCCGGAAAAAGAATTAATCTTTCTGTCACTCAGTACAGTGCAATGGCTCTTGTCCTCCAGAACGGTGCCCTACAGCCACACAGTCACACATCCTTCCTTCTCTTAATACCCTGATGCTGACACTGGGGCTAGGCATTCCTACTGTGGGGATTTATAGGGCAACATCCCTCCCTTTTGTAGATCAGCACTGGAAAGGCAGCTTCTCAGATATTTGCATCCACCAGGGAATAAAAAATATACAGGCAGAGGCTTAAATATGTTCATTGGTGGGAAGAAGAAAAAGGAACAAACACAACAATGTTGTGATGTTTTGGTTGGTTTACAACAGCTGGAAATGTACAGATAAAGGAAAGACTTCCAGGTAGCTGACAATGCCTTCTGTTCCCCTTTGCTCTTTGAGCAGAAATGAAAGGGTCACCATAAATGCCTTTGATTCCATACGCTGATACTATCAAACAAGACAACTGATCCTGAAATTACTCAGGGGATACCATATTACACTGTTTCATGTTGATAACTACAAGGGAAAAGAAAAACTTCAGTCCTCAGGAACCGAAGTGTGAAACAGAACTGAAACAGTGGTCGCCAGCATTTCTTTTCTGTAACTGGGGAAACAGTTGGCTTTATAGATTGGACTGAGCAAACCCAATTAACAAGGCACATAAATGCAGTTGTGGAAGGCTAATACAAAATAAATTATTTTTCTGCATCTATGTTTTACACAGGGGAGCTGAGACAAACTCTTACGCTCAGATCTTTCTTTAGGCAAAAAAAGCATAAGAGGATCTGTCTCAGGCTGCAGTATCAGTAGAACAGGTTACAAAACAAACTGACAAAATGAATAGTAACAAGTCACCCAGGCCAGATGGTATTTGCCCTGGCGTTCAATAGCAACTCAAGAGTGACACAGTTGAACTATTAATGCTAAGCATCCACCTTCTTAATTGAAATTGTTTTGGCACCAGAGTAGTGGGAGGTGTCATAGATGATACAAATAAATTTTTTAAAAGGAGATGGGATTATCCAGGGAACTGTACTCTGGTGAGACTGACACCCAGACTGGTGTAATTGATAGCAAAATTAAGTCTCACAAATGTGCGAGCAAACAACAAAAGGATGGGGACAAGCTATAGCCCAAAAGGCTTTCAACAAGGTATTTCAGGAGAAGCTTTCTAAAAAGTGAAGTTTTTTAGAAACTCTCTCATGGATAAAGTACTAGAAGAAAAGGGAAGGGATCAATGAACAGCTTACTCAATGGATGTAGTTTGCTGGTGGGTTCCACAGGGATCGGTGCTAGGGCTGGTGCTTTTCAACGTATTATAAATTATTTAGAAAGAGGATGAATAGTATAGTAAAAAAAGTCTCAAAAGGATGTTAAATTATTCAGAGCAATGAAAATTAAAGGTGACTGCAGAGGGATGTAGACAGATCATCTGACACTAATTGGCCAAGAAAAACCCAAAGATTAAATTAAACCCTAATAAATGTAAAGTAACGCTTATGTGGAGAAATAAAAACAAAACCAGCCCTACCTAAAACCAACAACCTCCCAGTCCCCTAAGTTTTTATACACAGTAGTGAACTTTGAACTGATAATGATCTGTTGTGGGATGTAGGATTTGAAATGGAAAGTTCATGAGGACATGGCTGATTGACTGAGCTCAGAGGGCTGGGATCAGTGGTGCAGAGTCTAGTTGGAGGCCTGTAGCTGGTGGTGTTCCCCAGGGGTCAGGACTGGGTCCAGTCTTGTTCAACATATTTATGAAAGCCCTGGATGAAGGGATGGAGTTTACCCTCAGCAAGTCTGCTGATGGTACAAACCTGGGAGGAGTGGCTGACACACCTGAGGGCTGTGCTGCCATTCAGTGAGACATGGACAGGCTGGAGAGTTGGGCAGAGGGCAACCTCATGAAATTCAACAAGGGCAAGTGTAGAGTCCTGCACCTGAGGAGGAACAACCCCATGCACCAGTACAGGTTAGGGGTTGGCCTGCTGGAAAGCAACTCCATGGGGAAGGACCTTGAAAGTCCTGGTGGACAACAAGTTCACCACAAGCCGATAGTGTGCTCTTGTGGCCAAGAAAGCCAATGGTATCCTGGGATGCATTAAGAATAGTGTGAGCAGCAGGTTGAGGGAGGTTCTCCTCCCCCTGTACTCTGCCCTAGTGAGGCCACATCTGGAGTACTGTGTCCAGTTCTGGGCTCCCCAGTTCAAGAGAGACAGAGTACTACTACCTCCAGAGGTCTCTTTCTAACCCCTACCATTCTGTGGTTCTGTGACAGGGAGGACATGAGCATGCCAGTGCACAAAGTCATGGTGTGAGCACATTTTATAAACCTGTTGCAGGGCTCTCCTCTCTCCACATCTCCATATCACAGATGTACACTAGAGTTAGAAAGGGCATAGAGAAAGGCAACAGGCTTCTACAAGAGGAGTAACTAAGCAGACTAGGATTTTTCAGGCTGGAAAAGGGAGTGGAAAGGGAGCATCTACGACTTCCTGACTAGCATGGTGATGGTGAATATTCTACTGTGCAGGATTTAAGAATTTGGGATTGGCTGACAAATGAAGGATTCAAAAACAATCAAAAAGTAGTTCTTTCTACCCCAAAAGAATTACTCCATAGAATTCATTCACTGCCTAGCTGCTGTACACAACAAAGTTTACATACATTTTAAAAAATGCCTGAGTTCATTAAAAGTAAAGAATCAATGCAGAGCTTTTGCATATGAAGATACCATCTCTGACTTGGAAATTCCCTGAGGTGCAAGTCATTAAAAGAAAGGAGATGCACTCTGAGCACTTTGACATGTTCTTAGATCCTTTCCCATGCATCTGCTACTAGTGGTTCTCGAAGACTGCTAAGCAGAGTTTTGTTACTACTGACCACAGTTATTAAAATGTCTATAATTTAACTACTATGTTCATAAACTCTCCTCTATTAAAGTGTTTACAGTAATCTACAACATATAGTGGCTATACCTTTAACATGTTCCTCACAACATTAATTAGTCCTTAGTCGATGTGTCAATTCATTAGTCATTGTGACACATCATCATAATTTGTTCTTGGTCTGGTAAATTTTAAGGCTAGTATCTACAACCCCAAAAGACTAGACAGAAAAAAACTACCCAGTTAATTCTGAGTGTGTATTTCACTGGTACAAGTGTGCATAAACACTACACTTAACAGTGTTACATTTCATTAAATACCTCTGAATTGTAATCCTGCTACAGTGGTGGCACACATGGGAACACTTCTGTAGGCACCATCATGAATGGCTCAACAGAAAACTTGCTCTGAAATGGACACTGCTATTTTTGTTGTTTAAAACATGAAATTGCCAATATTTTTTGTTTCTTTAGGTCTCAGTGATAATCTTCAGATCTACAGAAAGGAGAGCTTTTAAGGTGAGATTTACCACTGCAGAGTAGTAAACACACTTTTGTAAGTATTGCAGAAATCCTTAAGCTCCCTTGTCTTGCATCAAGCCAGTCTATTGATCTAGTCCAATGATTAAGGAAAGGTCAAGAGGGCAAGAGTTGAAATCCTAAGTATTTTTTGGCCCTGTTGCTTTGCATTTGTTTATACATCTGCACTGGGATCAGCTTATTTGAAAGTGCCTATATAGAATGTTAACCTTTTTCTGAATACTGCCAGTGATATTTGATGTGTAATTTTGTGATGCTCTTCATTATTAACAGCCACCAGCTGTTGAACTTAAAGCACTGTTGTCAGATGTGCTTTTGCTTTTGGGGTCTGATCCTGCAAATATGCAAATGCATGATGAAGAAATCTCATTGGGCAGAACTGATGAAAAATAACTGTTTGTGATTTAATGTTTGTTTCTAGCATGCTTCTAAAAGGGTTGAACTAACATTTAAAGCCTGTGAATGATATAAGTAACACATTTTCCTTTAACATTAACAAATGAAGAAGCACAGAAGCAGCAGAAACTGTGAACACAAAAAAGTTCGAACACTCATAAAGCAGAACCATATTGCAATCAAAGTCATATCCTAAATGAACAGCTGTAACAATTAATGCCATTTGCACTTGACCTCACTCAGTACCCATTTTATAAGGCAATGTGATAAACAGCCATCACACAAATTGTTCTTTCCACAGAGAACAAACAATCCACAAACTACACAATGAGGTGCACAGAAATGAAGTGATGCACAGAAGGGTAAGTACTTAAGACTACAACACAATGTTATTTAAGACTACAAACCAGCTGAGAGGATTATATACACCAACATGGACTGTTACTGCACATTCTTCTTCATAGAAAACATACACTCCCTTAGTAACACTCTACTTTGTCTTTCCAGATGCACCATTTTTATTAGAAATGTTATTCATCTGACAACACATTGATCAACAGGAATGATTTATTCTCCTTAGCTGTCAGTAACTGTACTCCTGTGGCTCTTCAATCATCATTTCCAATGACACGCTGACTAGAAAGTTTCTCTCTATTATGGAGCAATTTTTCAGGTGTGAACTAAATGCAGTAATGAGAAATAATTAGTTATATAGCATCTTACAAATGTGAGTGTTAGAACTAGTTAAATTATTTATTGATTTCAGCTTTATCTTGCCTCCTGCTGACTGAACACGAACTAAAGCAAACAATTGGATCAGACTAGTTTTGGTAGGCTGAAGCTTTGGGTTGAAAAAAAGAGTGTCATCAAAAAGCCTTTACCCAACAACAACAAAAAAGAGAAAACTATTTTTATCTGCAGTTAGGTGTATGGAAATCCCAGTGAGTAAATTTTAGACAGAGACTGGCATTGCTGACTGCAATTAAACTTCAGTTCTCTGAGTCTCCCCTACCTCTCCCATGCACTATTCAAAGCACTGACTATTGAAAGCTGATTTTTGTACTTAAAGCCAAACTCATCACCTTCCTTTGCATCATTTGTTCTTGAGGAAATTCCTCTTTCCTTCCCTAAATCTGAAGAGAAGAGCTAGGGGAGGGTGAAGCTTTCAGAAGCCCTTACCATTAATCCCTTTACAGGGGACTTCTGAAGAGCTTGAAACTCTTTGTACTGGTGGGGCTTAGTGAGTGGGCTGTGCTAAGAAGCGCTCCCAGTCAGGACCAGTGATCTGTACATCACAGACAGTTCTACAGCCAATATGAGTGCAAAGGAAACACAGCTAAAAAAACATAAACAGATGCAATTTCACTGAAGACAGTGGTGAAAGCTACTACTTTATGGAAGAAAAAGCCATGCAAAAGCAACAAATGCTAAGAGGTTTCTCAACCCACCATAACTTCTTTACAATCTTCTCTTCCTCGTTGAGGTATTTCTGCCTTTCTTGTTCCACCAGGTTGCGCTGTCGCTGCACAGGATCTTCAAGCCTCTTCACTGTCTCAATCATTTTGCCATTGATTTCCAGCTCTGCTTTCTTCACCATTGCCCTCAGCATCTCCTGGTTCTGCAGCTGTTGCACAAAAGAAATCAACTTCAATTTTTCCTGCTTGACTGACATCCCTGGCAACAGAATACACTGCAGAGCTCAGGAACAGGTTGGGATAAACACAACCCTACACCCAGAGAGAGATTTTTTACCTTCTTTCCTTCTTCAACTTTACTTATAAACATTATTCCACAAGGAAGTGTTGGGGATGAGAAAAGCCTAAATCTGATTAACTTCTAATGTATATATATCTAACTTCCAGTTGCAAGCTGATGAACAAAAGATGTTGGAATCGGTACATCACCTTCAGTATGTAACTTCTGCAAGGATTGTGGGCCCATTATTCTGCTCAGTCCAGCACGAATCAAGAATTAATCATGCCTCACAAGAATGCCGGAAGCCTGACTTCCACTTTGTGTATCTCATGAGCTTATACGTCGCACTAGCCAGACGTGCCTAGTGGATAATCCCAAACATTAATGTCAAGGCTGGAATGCACTGCTGTTCTCAGAATGGAATTTTTCAGTCTCAAGTGGCAGAGGAAGGATTGTGCCACCTGGTGTAATCTGGTACAGACATACAGCTCATCTGCAATACATAAAACCTTCCTTACCCACCAAAACTCCCTGTTTATAATATTGTCATTTTTCTGAGAACTGTGAAAGTCACACATTCTATCGTGACCTAGCCTTATGTTAAGTACCTAAAGCATTAATTTTCCTACTGATATTAAGTTTGCAGAGTGAAAATGCAGCTAAGAAAGCAAACTAGACCGTATCCCTTCTGTGGGTAGCCCTAGAGCAGTTATACCCTACACTCAGAGAGACCAAACCTGTTTGAGTCTCTTATGCAAAGCAAGATTCAAAGTGATATGCAGGGCTCCATTTAATCACAGCTTTAGGATACAGGCAACAGAAGCACAACTCTGTTAGCCCAGCAGCCATCTCATACTGTATGATTTTAAAAAACACCTGTGTCAACTGGGAGATGAAGTTCCAGTTTTAAAACAAGCAATCAAACCCTTAGCTGTCTTCTAAACATACAGGCTTGACAGACAAAATACATTTAACACACAAAGTAAAACCACTGCCTAATAGGAGAATCACAAAAATGGGTTACTTATATGATAGTATAATGCAACAAGACTTATTTTTAAATTGATTTAAGAAAATTCATGGGAATCAGAGAGAAAAAAAAAGCCTTTGCCCAGGTAATTTTTTCCAATCAGTATGGGAATTAGAGGAACAAACTCAACTCTCTCCTTACAACTCTTCAGTCCTTGTGCTGCCTTCTCCAGCAACATAACCATGATGAGAGGGAGGGGAACACTTCACTGAAAGTGCATGGAGGGGTCTGAGATGTGACAAGCAGGAGGCATTAGCTCAAAACTCAGCTGAAGATAAGTGTTAGCAGTTAGCGGAAAAAAAGAAGTTGGAAAACATTTGAAACAGCACAGATTTATACACATTGTCAGCTGCTTCATACCAGACTGGATTCTTTTGAACATAGTACATATGTATATTTTTCCCCACTACGGGATTAATGTTTGGATTTGATTAATTAAAACCTCTTACAGCGAGGCTGGCACAGCTATCTGAGACACATCTCTCTCATTGTCCCATATTTTCAAGAAGGAAAACATAAATGAATGAGTAGACGAGTGAATGAGCATGTAACACTTCAGTCATACAGTTTATTCACAGCTCTTTAAAAAGTGAGGAAATTTGACACAGAGAAGTGACTTGTGATATGTGAAACAACTGATCTGAGGTCAGTGAGAAGGTCAGTGACAGAGTCAGGTTTAAGTCTCAGGTGTCCAGAGTTTAAGTCCTCTCCTCTATGTTCCTCAGCTGCTAATAGTGACTGCCAGTAATATCAAATTTGAGTATGTGTGAGTGTGTGAAGTTGTGCAAAGCCAGGTACACTTTTCTCCTTATTACAGGGGTATATAGAGTATTTATTGTAGTGAGACCTACAGCTAAGGTGCTTGTCACTGCACATGCAGTGCTTGAGCAGTATTAGCAAGTTTCAGTTATAAAAGCTCATCTGTTTCTGATAACAAGATTTGGGAATAAAAAGGTAACTCAGCAATATTTCAAAAAGCTTGTGTGTTTGTTGAGGACTCCCAAAACTCAGTATCTGGAGCGAGCTCTTGAAGTCTGGTATCAGAGCTGTTTTTTGCCATTTCTATGAAAACTCATGCCATACTTGTTCTGGAAAACTTGGTTTTGTTTATGTTTGGGGAAAAAGGACAGAAGGAACTATGGGAGAGAAGTATCTGTGGGCTAAAGCAGGGCAGCTTCACTAGCCAAAGGATAACATGAGGCCGGGCAGGCACGAGCAGAGGGAAAAGCTGTGGCTGAGGAAGAGAAGGCAGACTCTGGCCACTGCAGCACGTTTGCCCCCACATTCTGGAACTGAACTTGATTTTTACCTTTCTTCTGCCAGCAGGTATCAGATCTGAGCCTCTGTGGCTAAGTGCACACCCCATTTGCCCCTTGGACAAGCTCCACCACCACAAAAAGTGGAAAAAAGTTTCACAGATCTGCCAGATTTATTCTGGTTCCAAAGAGCAGAACTTTTTGTACTTTTAAGTTTGCTTGAAAACAAACCAAATAAACGATCTTAGATATTCACACTTGAAAAGAAACTTCGTTAAAACAGTGTTCAAGTTCCAAAGTCAAGTGCCCAAAGTAACAGCAGTGCAGGCTTTCCTGTGACCAGCAAATGACAGTTTCTTGCTAATTAGAGTAAACCTGATTTAATACTGCAAGCAGCAATCAAACAGAAAGAAATTTAACACACTTTTTTAGAATTCTAGCATCCTCTCCTATATTCATTACCCTTAGCTCATTCCCAGACTCATCAATTTCTCCAGATACCTACCTACCTACCTACCTACCTACCTACCTACCTACCTACCTATCTTGTCCCTCTTCTTTGGCTACTTCTCCAGCCGTTATCTATCCCTGCTCTCTCACAAGTACCCCAACACCACGTCTGGCACCCACTTCAAGAATAATCTCATAATCAGTTTAGTTCACTTTGAGACAGTTATTATCTATGAGACAGGTAACTGGATCACCAAGTATTAGTTCACAGCCCTGCTTCTCATTAGGAGACAAGCATGACCTGTCCAGTGGGAGCCTTCTAGGCCCTGCTAGGAGAGGCTTCTGGGCACCCACCTTCCCACACACCTCAGTGCACAGCCACAAACAGGGACTCACTGCCTTCAGCTCAAGATCTCTGCAGACTCTAATCACCTAGTGCCTGAAGTGTGTTACCATACACAGATTAAACGTAGTCTTACCAATTCTATAATGCAGCTCAAAACATATTAGAATTTCTAATTTAAAGTTACACATGTGAGACTGAGTATCATATACCATTTATGGCATTATCATTATTACACTTTCTGTCCTTTATGCAGCACTCATTTCCCTGCAAATAATACATGGAGTAAAGGAAAAGCACGCATGCATAAACATTCCTAATGCTGAACCGTAATCATATCTTAACTGCTTTCCTTTAAAATGTGTTCCATTAAAGAACGGAGGATTAGAAAAAAATAATAATCCAATATATATATAAACTAGCGATATAGACCATGAACACATACTTTAAGGCTTGGTTCAAACCGGCTGCTAAGAGTTCTCATCATCTGGGAGCACAAAACAAAAAACCCCACTGAACTCATCATGGGCTCCAGTCTTACCACCAACAAATGCATGCAGGACACAGGCTGCATTATTGCATAGCTCTGGCAATGAGCACGACTGCATGGCACCATGAACCTAGTCTTTCTGGAGTATCTCTGAATATCAGAGCACCTAAGGAAGATGCTAGTGGGGTAGCGAGAAGTGTACCTAACCTCTAGCAACAGCCATGATGCAAGTGCCTTTATTTCAAGAATCTCTGATTAAAATCCAGCCACGGACTGAAACAGTCTTAACTTTTTGGTTGCATTTGGTGACATGTATTTAAGTGGTGTGCAAATCAGTACATCCAGATCAATTGTTGCAAGTGTTTTTCTTATTCTATTAAGCAAATGACTTACAGTAATATTATAAATTGAAAATTGAACCCTACAGAGTAATAAATACAGTTTTATGTCCCGTTTCTTTTTCTTAGTTGTCTTGCCAAATTTTGTGCCTGTGCAATCATCTTTTTCAGTTCCTTGGAAGTGTTTTTTTTAGTCTGTCATTGTATGAAAAATTCACACAAACAGTAACAAACTGACAGCCAACCCAGGAGAAACAGTGAAAGTGAAAAATACTAAGTGTTGTCACACATATTATGCAAACAACCTGGAAAAACAGAAAAATACTTTTCCCTTTTATTTAGAATTATTTTACAAAAGTATAGTGCAAATTTTTTTAATTAGAAATGTGACATTTCAACACTCTTCAGGTTAAAATACTACTTGTTTCACTCGCTGCCCTACAAGCTGTGACCTCTTTTTCAAAGTAGTTCCACCCATTCACAAAAGCCACGATAAAAAATCAACTCTCATGAGTGTAATTTATATGTAATATACCAAAGTTTCCCTTAAGCTACGTGTTCTTCCACCAGACCATCACAATTTTGCCCACTTCCTATGGGCATGATGCACCAAATTTGCTATAATTTCTGAAGTAAGGACAGACAGAGTTAATGAGCACACTTGGGGTAAGTCCTTTTTTCCTTCTCAAGACCTCCTTGGCAGCATTGATTTGTGCAGATGGTTGCAAGTTTCTTCACTCCTGTGTGCCATAATGCTATAGCTGATCAAAAGCAAGGTTACCACCCCAGGCAGGGCCACAGCTGGGGAAATGTCACCTCCTCGGTAAGCAGGGCTTGTGATAACGATGTGCTCACTGCCTCCAGTGTAGCACTGCAACTTCCACCCCACTTTACAAGGCCATCTGCGAAGCACAGCTGGTGGCCAGACCGCAGGCGTTTGCCAAGAGCTGCATTTGGCATGTGAGGTTACAGGACAGAAGGGCTGCAGAGGCTTTCAGCACTAATATGGAAGAACGCACACTTACACATAATGTGCCATGGAAGAGACCCCCAAGCCAGGGTCTTGAAATTAGATGGGGACCACGATGGCTGGCATGTAGGCAGTGCTGCTGGGAACAATTTTTGACAGCCACATTTGCTAGAGGAACATACTCATCCTAAACAGAAAATGTAAATACGTGGGTGCTGTATCACCGGCAGAGGTCACCTGGCTGACATGACTGTTCACTCCAAATACCTTCTGCCATCGCTTCATTACCAGCAAACTGAGCACAGGACCTTGTCACAACGTCTTCCATCTTGGCCACATTTTCTTTACCTCATCCTTCTGCTCCCTTGCCCTATGACTGGTTCATAATTCAATGTCCTTTAGTTAAGGCAGTGAAGGCAAAATGTGCTCTGAATTCTGAACTGTATTATCATTATTATTCTCTAAAACCATGGAGATTGACATAGTACTGCCTTCATTTGGTCAGTTGTTGTATCACCCAATGACACCCCTGAAAAGGAGAATAAGTAAAAGCAGAGGAGACACAGGAGTTGAGATGGAAAAACAGTTTTAATAAAATAGTATTAATATTAATACTAACACTACTGTGGAGTACACAAAGTTGTACTCAGCCCCTGTAATGGCTATGAGCTATGCAATCCTAGCAGTGAATGCTGAATGTCAAACACTCGAGCACCACAGCTCCAGCAAAAGCGCAATGGTCACAATATACAGGAGAGTAGAAGGCCTTGGGAGCAGTCTAGTGGGCAAGACCCTCCAGGGATGGTGACCATTGAGGAGAAATAGACCACCCCCAGCAAACTTTCTAGGTTATAGGGAGTGTGACATTTATGGTATGGAATACTTCTGTTGGCCAGCTTGTGTCAGCTACCCTTTGCTCCTCCTAGCTTCAGCACCTGTCCAACTTGAAACTGCTAAAGGCCTTGACCACTATGGTGACCCAGGTACTATGACTGGTCATGAATGAAAACACAATGTCTTATCAGCTTTGTTCTCACTGAATTGTGTGCTGTGGTCTTCTCAAGAAATGCACCTTTCCTAAATAGAGAGTAGATTCTATGATTCTATCCCAGCAAAACCAGCACAAGTGCCATTCCCGTATTCAAAACCACCCTGGTTGTAACAGGAGTAGCTGCAGCCCTACAATACCAAGCATGTGATGTCACTTTCCAGGCAAGGAAGACTGGCAGAGTATTGAAGTTTCCCCTGCTGTCCACTTTGTCTTACAAGAAATTGCTTTACCACCTTTAACATCTTCTGAGACAATTCACAGAGCTCTTCAGTTTCCAATTAAGTGAAAGGCTGAGGACCTGTATAGCTGCATATGCTTCTTTTCACAGTGTCTGAGATGTACAGCATATATTTACCTTTGCGGTATGTCAGTATGTGTCAACAGAACATTTTGGTTAATACTTCCTTGATCTTGTTGTTTCTTGCAGGTTTTGAGTTTTTTATGTGTGTTAGGAAGGTACTGGTAAATTGTGAATGTAAATGGGGAACAACAGAACTTTCCAGCAACTTTTGAAATATCTTTTTTTTCCCTTGCTGTTCAAGTTGGCTGTTTTTCTGGATTCTGTAATACAGGACTCAAACTCTGGCTTAATGCAGATAGTGATCCTCAGCTACATTTGGGTTTCCTGACATCAAAGTTGTTTATTCAGCAACTTAAAAACTGTCTCAGCTGTAAATAGTATGGAACAGGAATATGGCTCTTCCAACATATTTATACAGCACATAGCATAACAGGGTCCAATCTGTGATCACAGATGATATTACTGTAATATAAAAACCTCTTTAATGTATAGAGTCGTCAAAGCTAGAAATTCAGTTTTTCCTCAATATCTGAGCAGCAGTAGTTAAACTGAGCCAAGTCTCATAACGCTAGGGCCATGCAAGTGCTGTATGCCAGAGCAGAATATGCTTTTGCACCTGTAATTACCTGGTTCTTTGCTAGAACTCTGCTACTGAGAATCACTGAAGTACAAAAGTTACGAGAGAGAAAGAGAGGGAGGGAGGGAGGGAGGGAGGGAAGGAAGGAAGGAAGGAAGGAAGGAAGGAAGGAAGGAAGGAAGGAAGGAAGG